>VOQJ01025759.1:11788-26471 GCA_015052665.1 Apistogramma diplotaenia | reverse complement strand
GGAGGGGAGAACTGGTGAACAAACGAAACAAGAGAAGCTAAACTGAGCACACCGCACACAAGAGGAGGGTGTGAGTGAGTGTGTGTGTGTGTGTGTGTGTGTGTGTGTGTGTGTGTGTGTGTGTGTACCGTCTGGCTGGTGGGAACCTGGAGGTGCCCTGAACTGAGCTGCCGCTGAAAAGCAATTAATGAACTTGGTTAAACTGCTGGCAACCCAGAGAGTGTAGCAGTCGATTTCTGTTCAAGCAGGTTACGAACAAAATCTGACCTGGAGTCATTACCTGTTAGCATAAAATGCCCTATATTTAATATTTAATTCTCCTTGAATACTTTTAACACACACACACGCGCGCACACAGACATATTACAAACCTCTGATTGAAGTCACTGAGAATATTCCTTTGATTATCTGTGTTTTTAGATGCAGTCAAAAGTTTACATCAATGTTTACATAAAAATCCTTTGTCCTCCAAGCTCGATTCCTCTACCAGAGGCCTGGGAACTTGAGGGTTCTGCGCATTATCTTAGCTGTTCCCAGGACTGCGCTCTTCTAGACAGAAATCTCAGTAGTCGTTCCAGGAATCTGCTGGTGACTAGAGATCTTGTGCTTAGAGCTTGTTCCTGTGCTGCCAGGATTAGTGCCTCTGTGCTGTCTGTCACTCCAGCTTTGTCCAGCCATTGGTAGGAGTTTGCTTTATCAGCCACTTCTTCAATCTGCCGGTGGTACATACCGTGCAGAGGCCTGTCCTTCCATGATGGCTCCTGTTCTTCCTCCTCTTCTTTCTCAGGTTTCTGCTGCCTGAGGTACTCACTAAGTATGTGATCCTTTGTGGCCATCTTCCTGACGTATTCATGGATCTTTGCTGTTTCGTCTAGGATAGTGGTTCTGACACTCACCAGTCCTCGGCCACCTTCTTTCCGCTTAGCGTACAGTCTCAGGGTGCTGGATTTGGGGTGAAACCCTCCATGCATGGTAAGGAGCTGTCTTGACATCAGTGGCTTCTATTTCCTCCGTTGGCCAGTTTATTATCCCAGCAGGGTATCTGACAACTGGCAGGGCGTAGGTGTTGATAGCCCAGATCTTGTTCTTCCCATTCAGCTGACTTCTTAAGACTTGCCTTTGAAGGTACTTGGAGGTTTCAGCTTTCTTAGTAACCTCTTCATGTTTCACATTAGCCTGTGGGATTCCAAGGTATTTGTAGCTGTCCTCGATGTTGCCTTATGGTTCTGTTCTGGCAATCCCCTCAGTTCTGACTACCTTTCCTCTCTTAGATACTGTACCATCCGACTACACTTCTCCAGTCCAAATGACTGGAATGTCATTGCTGTAGCAGTGAATCAATATCTCATTACAGGAGTACAGGAGGTGGCTGATGTTTGCTCCATTCCGTAGTCGATATCCATAGCCAGTCTTGTCGATGATCTGGCTGAGGGGATTCAGGCCTATGCAGAACAGTAGTGGGGACAGAGCATCTCCTTGGTAAATCCCGTACTTGATAGCAGGTTGCCAGATAGCCAGTAGATGTGAATCATGTCAGGGCCTGGTGCTGTCCATCTCTTCATATGTGAGACTCTTTCTTGTATATCTGCCACTGTGATGGTTACTGGATCCTGTTCAGGAAGGTTGCTGTGGTCTGCTCTTAGATCCACCAGGATTGGTGTTGCGTGTCGCATCCTTCTCCCATATGCTCTTCCAGTATTGTTCTGGGTGCTGTTCTTATATTGGTCCTGTGGATGGTTTGGTGGCTTCTATCTCTCTGGCTGGCCAAGGCTGTGAGTCTTTGCTTGGCAGTCTCTAAGGCCTCACGTATGGCACTGGTTTCCGCATCACACCTTTCTGCAACTCTTAGAGTTGGCTAACTTCCCTCCGTGCTGCCTTGATCGTCATTTCCATGGAGGGTACTGGGTACTGCTCCTTATTGCTGAAACTGATTGGTTTCAGTGATCGTTGTGGTTGGGTTTGTCCGTAGCGCTGCATTCGCATCTTCTAGTAGACTTTCAGAGGCTACTTCACGTAATCTTGGGGCTTGGTACCCAATCTCGGAGTGTGGGAATGATGAAATCCCCCCCCTGACCTGTCGTCCAGGCTCCCCCTTGCTGTAGCATTTGTGTTGTACCTCGTCAATCTCTAGTTGCGATTGCAGTTGCTTCCTTCCTTTGTTGGAACACTGAGCTACAAGTTGTTTTGCCGTCAGTTTGGATGTTGGGTTTTGAAGATTCCATAGGTCCCACATCCTCTTCGTGTAACCCCTCTCGCTGGGATTACATGTGTAGTAGCATTCCAACAGTTCTCGGTTCTCACCTCTTGTCCATTTATGCTGTAACCTTCTAGTTCCAGTAGCCCACTTATCGTCAGAACACCGGACACGGACCTTGTTAATCCGGGTGACGTCCAAGCCGATATGGCTTCAATCATGTATCTCTCGCTCATATTCTTAGGTAGGCTTGATCAGCATGGCGGGGTCTTGCCTGGGGACCCTTACTGGATGTATGCCCTGACCGGGATTCGAACCCCTGCCTCCCGCTCCAAAGACGGGAATCCTACCACTATATATGTATATATATTCTGAAACAGAAGCAGTCACAGTCACACTGTACCTCTTTACCTCTTTGCCAGCAGCAATCTCAGGCATCAACTTGTGAACCAGAATAAACACATAGGGGTGGTAACCACAGGGTCACTGACCACTCTCCCAGCCTATATACAGTACATGTATCGGGCTTCAGCAGTTGTCTACCTACCATCATAAGTTTTGCTATTTTTGTCAATAACCAATAGGAGAATGCCGTCCACTCTCTGAGCCAATACTTTGCATTCTGTGGTGTCACCTTTTCCGGAGCCAATCAACACACACACACACACACACACACACACACACACACACACACACACACACACACACACACACACAGAAAGGCTTGTTGTGCTTCTGCTCCATGAGCATGATGGGGAAATTGTCTCCAAAGGGATCTGGTTATACGCTCCCTTCTGTCTTTGTGAAGTGCAAAAATGGACTTGTCAGACTTTAATCAGTGTATGTTAAGCTTTACATGTTTGTACTGGATTATTTCATTAAAGGAAACACAATTTAACGACACTCCTTGTGATATTTTTTGCACTCACGGCCATTTAATGTCTTGTGCTCATGTAGACGTTTGCTTTATGTTCCATATTATGATCCAGAGGAAACCAGAAGTGCTGCATGCAAAGTTAACTCAATTACTAAACCATTTCCTGCTATATGAACACGACATTCTGTTCTGTATCTGTTGCCTTTAAATTCACTCCGGCTGTTTTTTTGTTGGGTTTTTTTTTCAGTATTTTAATTGTTTTTTTTTTCTTTTCTCTTGAATCTAACAGTTGTTCCTTTTACTGCTAACAGTAAGAAAGCATTCGTGACTTTCACTGGTCTGACTTTGTGTTATTACCACATGTTTTGCTGACGTTTATGTGGCTCAGTGGGTCCTGCTCTTCCCCAACTAATTCCAGCCAGACCCCTCAGAGAAAAATGATAAGCTGTGACGGAAACATCTCCGCACTGAAGTGCTTCAGGTGCTTGTAATATTGATAAAAGTAGAGATAGAAATGTGTTGTGAACATGTCTTCCTGATTTCCTTTTAAGGCTGCACTTTAAAAAAAAAATACTGGTGACCCACACGCTCTGATGGACTGAATTCTTCTTCACTGCACAATGAAAGACACCACAGACACAAAGCATACAGTGAACCTATTAAGTTCATTTCCAGATCCATCTTTTTATTCTTGGGCTCCACCGAGATGCTTTGTATTATTCAGACTCAGTTCAGAATCATCACTGCTCGTTTAATATGCTTATCCATTTTCTTCTGCTTATCCAATTCAGAGTTGCAGGGCAGGTGGAGCCCATTCCAGCTGCATGGGAACATGCAGACCCCACTATTTCTATGCCTCTACGAAAGCTTTTCATTACGTCCACTCCCCGAAACAAGCTAAAACTAGCTCCTCTCCCTTTAAGCCAGCTTTCTTCTTATTGGCTGCCCCTCACAGAGACATGTTGGTAGCTGTGGATTCTGTGTTCATTGTAGAAAATGGAGCCTTTGTGAAGCCTGAGGTTCAGAACAGATAAGACGGTTTCGTGAATTTTTCATTTTTTTTGTATAATAACTTTAGTATTTTAATGAAGCCATACAGAGTTTTATGTTTGTACTATGATCATTTTCAGGCCCCCAAACTACACAGGAGTGGATGGAAGTGTTGAGCTTTTCAGTTCCAAAGTATGTGAACTTCAAAATATGACATTTTTAGGGCTTAAAAATAAGTTTAAGCTCTGTTAAAAGCTACAACCAAATCAGTTTTATGCATTACAATCAAAAGCTGTTATCTTGTTTTTGTTCAGCGTGATTTTCTTTCTATGAACAGCTTTGAGTGTAAATACTCTGGGGTGCAATCATGTGAAAAATGTTTTACGTATCAGGTCAAAATGGGTCTTAAAATGACGTAAATACAACCTGAGATTAACAATAAAATATGACATATTACACCATGTGATTATCCATTTAGCAAAAGCTAAGCTAACACCACATGTGTCGGAAGTAATGTGTGAAAAGCTTGGAGAACCACCTCAAGAGGCAATAACTTGAACGAATCCTTTTCTGAAAGACTTTATCAGTCTCTCACATCATTGTGGAGCACTTACAGTAACTCTATAATACTTTGGTAAACAGAGGAGCTTGTGGTCAGCTCAATGACTGCAAAGCGCACAGGTCCTGTGTCTGTACAACAAGCCCAAATCATCACCCCTCCACCACCATGCTGGCAGTTGGTATGAGGTGTTTGTGCTGATATGCTGTGTTTGGTTTCCTCCAAATATGAAGATGTGCATTCTCACTAAACATCTCCACTATTGTAGCATCTGTCCAAAGGAAATTGTTCCAGAGGTCTTGACATGTTTGCTTGAAACTGTCTTTTTACTTTCTCATCCTGAAGATATTTTTAAATTTCTTCTTTCTGGTCATTCCAACAACTAACAAACCCCTTCATTTCCCATCCGGGCCTGAATGCTTGTGATCTGTATCTTTTCACTTTCTTGTGGCCACGGGTGGCAGGGCAGCCGCACCACACTATTGTGTGATGTAAGTGACTGAAATAGACTAATCCCACACAACAGGAGCAGGATCCTGGCTGAACAGACTCAAGTACACCTCCATTCCCAGAAGCGGAGGAGGAGAGGCAACATCGGCCCAATCTCCGACCTGCCATGTGACGGACGCTTTAGATGTGGGTTTTGAGTTATTCTCAGCCACCAAGTACGGAGCACTTTTCTGCTCAGTGGGAACATCTGACAGCAATGATCAGGGATGACTTTGTTTACTGTGTGTTTGTGAAGTTATTTCACGTGCACACACGAGTGGATTTCTTCCTGCAGCTGTGTTTTGGGGGCCCATAGATGTTTATTTTGAGACACTAAGACATGTTTCTTTGACTACCGTGTTGCTGGCATAAATACAGCTTCTCCACTGCATCTGTGCAACCTCAGGCCAAGAAGAACTGTGTTTATCTATGTGTTTATGACCGATAACATCGGTGAGACAGCAGATGTTTCTGATCTAAACACCTCGCTTATACCAACACTGAGAGGTTACTGACTTGTGTGAATTTACTTTGGAAAGACGCAGTGTTTACTGTCTCACTGAACATGTATCCTCAAATGTCAGTCATGCCGCAGGCGAGTACATTTCTTTTGAGCTGCAGCTCTCGGGATTTTTGGAGTGTCTCTGAATGTTGTATGGTCTGACCTCGAGTTGAATTTCCTGGGTCATGCACTCCTGGGAAAACTGTGGCATTGTGTTAATGCTCCAGACCAGCAAACTGCCAAAACATTTGTTTTTATAGAGGAGCTCACATTTAGTGAAGACCGCTTAATTAAGTGCATTTGACTAGCAGCACCTGGCTGCTAATTACACTCTTAATTCCTCTGGAAACATTAAGGGTGGGCTTAGTTTTTCACTGTAAAACTTTTCTGTCCTCATAAGAAATGATATTTGGGGAATGTTGTCACAGCAAAATGCCTGAAATCCCAGAAAGCAATGCTGTAGGTTGTTTATGCAAGTTCCTGTTATGATTTACGGCTGTGTTTTTAAAGTTGACTGACAGTTTATGACCATGTGAATCAGTGCAGAAAAATGTGCACTTTGTGCTGTCACCCTGCTAACAGAGAAAACAGCTTTCTGACACAGATTGCAAACACTGAGTGAACATGAAATTAAAGAGCGAGTGTGAGGGAACGAGCATCCAGTGTTTTGGTGGAATGCTGGGTGCACCGTACGGTTTGTTTCCATGATCAGCTTACAAACACATAAACAGTAACATGTACAGCTGCTACATTTGTACTTTTTTTACTGCATGTTTCAGGTAGTGAGTTTAAGCTACCTGCAGGTCACAACAGCCATCTTCTTGTTGCACACACTTGCCGACTGTATTTCCAACCATCACACTAGCTACTGTTGTTTTCTAGCCTGTACCCAGCTTCAGCATGGGCCGTTCATGATGCTGTTCCCAACACATTCATATATACTCTAAACTAAAGTATGCAGTTTTATTTCTGAAGGCATATGTTAGTGGTGGTATTTTTGCACATATGCATTGATTTACTCATGTAGTGAGTTAAGAGCAGCTTGTGGTTTGTTTGGTTTCTGCGTATAAACTCCTGTTGCAGATGTTGAGCCTGTTTTACAGCATTCGAGTGGCCCAGTAAACTGAGCAGGCTGTATTTACTCGTGGCTTTAAGTGGCTTTCTGCATGTGTTATTTTCTCTTATGGGAAAGCAGTTTGGTAAATCACCATGATGGCTGCATGTAAGAGTTCTTATTATGATGAGATGGTTGATGAACACGCACTCAGTGTCTGCACTGTTACAGACTGTGTAGGTCTCGCCCACCTCTTCCTGCCAGGCTAAATCAAAGTGGTTCGATTCCTCTGTTCCACCTTCCTTGTTTATGAACTTTATTAACCCCAAACATTAAAACTTCACCACCTCAAAGTGTCCACTTACCACATAATCCCGCTGCAGCCATTAAGCCAGCGCCACATCCACAACATGTCATAACATTACGTCCCTGTATATGCCAATGTGTGACTCATGACAGCTCGAGATGAAAGCAGGAGGTCCCTGCAGAGTCTCCTGAAGACTTCTATTCTTCAAATATAAGGCCTGTCATGTTATCCAGTGGGCACATCTACCTCCACTTTACTTCAAATCCCACCCATGATGCAGGCTGGATGATGCCATTTTGCTTCATATGCTGACAACCTGACATTTCTCCTCCTCTATTTCATGCCTATTAGCTCTTTTATCTTTTTTTGCTTTAACAAGTGGAATAAAGTGAATTTAATCAATCTCCTTAAAAGAGTCTCTTTGTTGTACTTTCACTCCAATTATTTGGAGGGCTTTAATTTTTTTTTCCTGAACACCTGCCTATGTTCAGGAAAAACATACCATCAGGCCTGCATGTTGTCCTGTGGTAATTAAAAGAAAAATTGTAACAAATGAAATCTACAGTGAGGGTTCTGCTAGTTTTATTATGGTGTTTGGGGTGTTTTGTTGCCATTGTTGAGGTCTGTGGTCATGGTTACTTAATTGTCTCCTGTAGGAACAAATTGTCCTGGAAGACAGGACAATACCAAACACTGCAATAAATCCCAAACCAAAAGCAAAACAAAACAAAATATTGATCTGAAATTGATAATAAAAAAAGGGCGGACCTGCAGTCACATGAAAACATACAGTGGGGAAATAATTATTTGAAAATGTGCGTTTGCTCACTTACAGAGAACTGACGGTAATGGTTCACCACATTGAGGAACCAATGGATGGGGCCATTTACTGTAAAATCGTGGTTGAGAACCTCCTTCCCTCAGCAAGAACACTGAAGATGTGGAGGGAGCTGAAGCTTCAAGCTGTCAAGTGATCTAAATATAAAGGACTTGTAAAGAGGAGTGGATCCTGAGTTGTGTGTAATCCTGGAGACCATCTATTCAATTCAATTTTATTCACATTGTAAGGTACTGCACACACAATAATTACAGAGAAAATCCAACAGTCTAAAGGACCCCCTATGAGCAGCACTTGGTGACAGTGGGAAGGAAAAACTCCCTTTTAACAGGAAGAACCCTCTGACAGAACCAGGCTCAGGGAGGGGCAGACATCTGCTGTGACTGGTTGGGGCTGACGAGAGAGAGACAGGCCCAAAGACATGCTGTGGAAGAGAGACAGAGATTAATAATAACTAATGATTAAATGCAGAGTGGGGTATAAACAGAGGGTCACCTGAACCAGCCCTAACTATATGCTTTATCATAAATGAAGGTTTTAAGCCTAATCTTAAAACTTAGTGTACCGTGCACTGCTCAGACTTTAACAAACCGCTAACGTCCTGTTGGCCTGCTGAACAGTAAAAATCTCCTGGGGAGACAGAGTTGTAATTGTTCCCAGAATTCCGAATGGTCACTTCAACCTCATTAACAAGGTTTCACTCACTGATTTGATGAAGATGCAAATGATGTGAGTGAGATGCTGTGACGACCACTGTTACCAGACCTCAACCCAACTGAACACCTACAGGAGATTCAGTATATTAGATGGCACTCTACACCACAAGCAGGAATTTCATTTGGAAGAATCATGTTCCATCCATGCAGTACTGTTCTAAAAAGCTGGAGGTTTGATGCTAATATAAATGACTGACAGCTAGAGGACGGTGACCTGGGCTGACTTCCAGTTTAGCATGGAACACATTATTATTGCCTTTAAATGAGGTCACGAATGGTGCAATCATGAAAATATTTTAAAATCTGCTTGTAAACAGGACTTCAGTCAGATCACAAAGCCTAACCTATATTAAAACCACCTGCCAAAACAACTGTAACCCATTGAAGCATGGAGAAGGGACCTCTGAGACACCACAGGGAAGCTGGCAGCACATCCTTTGGGTCCTACGGGCTGTAGGGTGGGGGGTTCATGCATCAGGCTTGTTCTGGTGCATTCCACAGATGCTGATCCGATTGCTGTGTGGGGTGTTTGTCAGACAGGTCAGCAAATTGGGACATTTTGAAGTTCCTTGAGTTGGGGAGGCTGTCAGTCTTGTTGGCATGTGTTGGTGTGCTTTGTCAACACTAACGCTCGGTGAATGATCGTGGGCGGCACATCTGTTATGACCTAAAGGTCACAGCAAAAATGTAGCATTATAATGAGATCATCAGTTTTATTAATTTCATCGGTCAGTGGTTTTAATATTGAGGCTGACAATTTATAAAGATTGCATAATAAATCAGAACTCATAAAAGCATAATAGCATTTTCTCTTTATTGAGTTATTGATTATTCCATATTAATGATAAATACCACACACTCAGTATATTCTCATCCTTTTTGTCACTGATAGTGTGTAACTCACACGATTGATGCTAAATACCCACAAAATGACATTAGTCACATGACCATGTTTATGAGAATGGAAAGTTAAGCTATAAGAATATTGTTTCTTGCTGTAAGTCTTCCAACAGACTGAAGTCCGTTTTTGTTCTCTCCTTCTTTCCACTGCATTGGTGGAAAAGGGAAATATCTGGGTTTGTGTTGTGTAAAGGTGAGCAAAAAGAATCGAACACCTGCTGACCGCCTCAGTTCAGTTGTTCAGGTATTCACCTGCGTGTTGAACACTGGTGCATCTGTCAGATTTTCACCAGGCGGCAATAAAACTATTAAAGCAAGCGGTGATACTTGAAGAACTTCCCCGCAGCTGTGCTAAGGCTAAATGTGATTTCTCACACCACCATCAACAACCTGTCATCAGTGCTGCTGCGTGAGACCCAGTCCTACCATCAGTTTCTCCATTCATCCTGGCAGGCTGCCAAGCTCAGTAAAAATCCTGAAATAGCGGGGTGGAGGTGCAGCACTCCATATTCCCCTCCTAACCCTCAACCCTCCTCCTCGCTAATATCTGTGAGGAATGGGAAAGTGCCTCCTCACCTCAGAAACCTCTTATTAGTGGGAAGAACAGTGTAAGCTGCCAAAAGCACGCACAAAGAAAGAGCGAGCGTGCACGTGTGCGTGAATGTGATGATTACTGTAAACACTCAGCTATCAGTCTCTTAGTAAACACACGGAGTACTAAAGTGTGTTCTGTAATGATGGGGGAACTATAGGGAGGGCGTAGGAAAATCTCCCTACAAGCCGGGACAAGCATCCAGACCTCGGAGCACTTAACTAATCATTATACACACAGGTACTGAGGAGCTACTTACTGCCGATGGAAACATTTCTATAATGTATGACTGATAACAACTTCAAGCTGCTGTAGAGCTGAATAAATACTTTTGGCAACCAAGACCATGACTTTAAAAATACATGCTTTGTGTTTTACTGCATGAATCCTTTAACTTGTATCTCTTTGCAGCAGAAAACAGGAAGACTATACTTGTGGCACAAGAAAGTATTTTCTCTGTAAACTGAACTGAAAACGTTTCATTTTTCATGAAAAGCTGCCGTAGGGCGAGAGCCGGGGTGCACCCTGGATCGTTTATCCAGCCTGTTCACACTCACACCTGTGGGCTAGCTAGACTCACCAGCTAACCTAACTCCACGAAGTGCATGTCTTTGGACTGTTGGGGGAGTCTAAAGTAGCCAAGCACACAAACACAGGACCCAGGACCTTCTTGCTGTGAGGCAGCAGTGCTGCTCCAAGAGATGTGTCAGTGTCCAAAGATCTTCAGACCCAACTGTATTTTACTGTAAAGCTCCAGTTGTTGTATTTCCAGGGTGGTGGTTATGCACCTAAATTATGTCTATTGCCCCTTTTGTGCTGCCATGGTGCCAGTGCCCAATCAAGAACCAGTTCCATGCACTGAAACCCCAAAAGGAGACGATTCCCATCCAACAAACCTCATACCAGCACCACCATTTTTCACAGTTTATTGAGCTGTAAACACTGATATGAGGAGTTATGGGAGGGGAGTGCAGAGCTGTGATATATGATCCCAGCTTCTGCATTAATCTATTCTCAAACCTGTCGAAATGTGATCTAATCTTCAAAAGGCACCGGTGGCGAACTGTGACTGGCACCAGCACGGCCATGTAGGAAAAACGCAGTACTGCTTAAGGTATGTCACCCTACACCTTTACAATATCAGAAATTCTTAGCATTTTAGCTTCACTGAGCCCTGAGCAGTGGTTGCAGTCACATCGATGTATTTAAATAGTCCAGATTCCAGCATTTGTATGGCATGTATGTCCAAACAGAGGGTTGTTGTTGTTGTTGTTGTCATCTAAGCTCCAAAGGACTACCACATTACATCCTGTGTACTTATGTTTGGTCACATTCACCACAATATTTACAGATCCTGTGATCAAAAACATACTCGTGAGCAATAACCGACCTGAGAGGTGAGACAAGACTAACATCTCTGCAGCTGTGTCGCCATGGCTGCAGGTGATAGCTCAAGGTCGCCTGTTGAAACTGTAGCACAGCTCAGATCAGTCGACTCTGGCTCGGCTGAGCATGAGTTCACAGAAAGTTGCTTCACCATCACTAAGATGTGCCATTTGCACTGCTGGACCAGCAGTGCAGGAAACTGGAGATGACCTGCATGTTACTGTCTCATTACATACATACACACATTGAAGAACACTCACCCACTGTAACACAAAACCTGCTAAATAGGGGCTTTGGCACGTCAAAAATAAAACACAGTGGGAGACAAAAGGAGAAGCCTGAGGGATACAGTTACACACAGGTCAAAAATAAGAGGTTTTTTTTGATGTATCAGTTAAAAAGAAACATAAGGCTGGTATGGAATGATTAACACAGAAATGTGTCCTGACATGCAGTGCAGAGGTTTATCTTCCTGAAGCAGTCACAGAGTCACAGAGGGTGACGCGATATGGAGGAATTAATGGAAGATGAAGGCAATGAGACAAGAGTGAGTAAGGCAGCGATGAAAGAGACAACGAACGACACGATGATGAAAGGACTGAGAAGAGGAGGACGATGCTGGAGAGTTTGACACTGATTTATTGTTTCGTGGCTGTGTGGGCTCTCACATACAGATCCGGTTTCATTTTTGAGCTCTTTTATCGATGTTATATTCAGCTGAAACTGAAACAAAACCGATCGACAAACTGATTCATGAAAAGCATCGTACAGCTTCAGTGAAGTTCTTTGCCTCGTCGTGTTCAGCGAGGCTGTGAATGAACTGCAGAGTGAAATGACAAACTGTTGCGTCGAGAAAACCAAAATTAAACTCTGCTAGAAGGTCATGAAGGTTCATAAATGTGGGAACTTATGCAATAATAATGAGTGCAACTGCAAAAGAAAATATCCTGCTGTCACTACAGTAATGTCAGAGGACTTTTTAAAATATCCACAGCACATAATACATGTGCAAATGACATGTTATTATTGATTATTTTGCAAGGAGAAGGATTTTTGGTTTTTAAAAATGTCTGCCTTTGAGATTTTCATTGTTTCTGTTTTTTTGTTTCAGTTTTTTAAGTATATCTCAAAATCATAACACAGTGGAGGTATTTTCTCTTTGGGGGGGATTAAATGTAGATAAACAGGAAAATGTAGGGCAAAAATAATATGAGCTAACTGGTTCACATGGTGCATATCTGACCCATCAGATCGCTGGTGTAGACACAGTCTTGTGAAAGGAACGTTTCTATGATTCAGTAGCTCATAAGTCCAGCTTTAGCATCAATAACTTGAAGTATTTGTTTTCTGTATGTCCACTTCAGTCTCACATTGTTGTGGAGGGATTTTGGCCCCTCTGTGTTATTTCAGTTTGTAGGCATTTGTTAATGCACAGCTCTCTTAAGGGCCTTTGAAATAGCATTTCAATCGGGCTGAGGTCTGGACTTTAACCAGCGCAGCACTCTGATTGTTGCTGCTGGTGTACTGTCACTGTCCTGTTCCATGGCCTAATTTTGACCAAGCTTTAGATGGTGTCATATCTGTCTGTACTTTGGTATACAGAGGGGTTCATGGTCATCACCCCTCCACCACCGTGCTTGACAGTTGGAATGAGGTGTTTGTGCTGATTTGCTGTTTCTTGTTCCTGTGTTGTGCATTATGGCCAAATGTTTCCGCTTTGGTCTCATGTGTCCAGAGTGCAGAGGTGCTGTGGTTTGTTCAGGTGCAGCTTCTTATGTTTTGTTTTCTTTCAGAGAGGAGAGGCCTTCTCCTGCCAACCTTCCCAAACGAGCCATACTTGTTCGGTCTTTTTCTAATTACACTGTCATCATTTCTGTCCTCTACTTTAATAACATTAACATGTGCACTGAGGCCTGTGGAGTCTGCAGCTCTTGGTTTGTTTGTTTTTTTGTTGCAGTGTCTCTGAGCATTACACAGTCTGAATTTTCTGGGATGTTCACTCCTGGGAATATTGGCAAGTGTCTTGAATGTTTTCCGCTTTTGAAAAACCTTTCTCTCTGTTGAAAGACTGGAATACTTGGAAATGGCCTTTAAACCTTTTGCCTGTCATGTAGTAGCTGTGGTTGGCAGACAGAGGAGACCAGTGCAGGACTGAGAGATGAAAACTAAAACTAATCTTCAGCTTTATTTTCTGTAACAAAGGACATAACAAGGCTGGTCAGGACCCAGCAGCACAAAATACTAACTCACAGAACTTACACTTGACTTGGAACTTGAGCAGAAACTTCAACATGAACATAAACTAAAGGATGCACAGCAGAGAGCAGCCAGGAAAGCGCAGACGGCATACACAAGGAACAACGGGGACAAGTGGAAACAGCTGGGAAGAGAACACAGGAAGCAAAACTGAATAAATATTACCAAAATAAAACAGGAAAACTTAACACAACACACAGGGAAACGAGGACTAAGGGACTAAGACACAGGGAACAAAACAAACCCAGGAACACAGAACAGGAGAACATGGGAAACACTGGAGAACCGAAACATGACTAAACAAATGCCAAGAACATGACTCCAATAACTAAAGTAAGACCTACAAATACAAACTGCAAACACATAATTTAACTCAACCTAAGAAACACAACTAGATCAATTAAACAATAACAGAACTTTAATTAAATAACAAAACAGAAAGCACTGGGCTAAAGGCCCAGCACCATGACATTCCCCGCCTGATGTGAAGCAACAATCGCTTCTTTGAGATCACTGCTCGTATCTTTCCTCCTTGGCATCCTGTTAACGCTCACCTGAATGCTCTAGACTGGTAAACTGCCAAAGCGTCTGCTTTTACGGAGGTGATCGCACTGACGGTCACTCTGTGAGTCACTGCACTTGCTTGGCAGCATCTTCTAGTTTGACGTGACTTTTATTAAATAAATAATGGCAGTGTGAAAGGTCAGGTGTTGTCATTGACCTGAGCTTTACCTCATATTGACCTCCTACTTTTTTATTATGTCCTCATATGTAAAACTTTAGAACTGAATCGAGGTGATGACTGTAAGACACAACAAAACCTGGGGGGGTCAGGAGTCAGGAAATGTGGTGTCCAAATATCAGGCCAAATATCTTTGACTATATAAAAATAATAATATTATCAGATACAGTATACAACAGTAATGTGATGACTTCAAAGTCTGTTTTTATTTGACCTACAATATTGTGATGTTTTTCTAACTGCCCCCCCCCCCCCCCTTCTCTCTCTTTCTTTATATTACA
>VOQJ01025759.1:0-11613 GCA_015052665.1 Apistogramma diplotaenia | reverse complement strand
ACCATAGTTTGGTGCTTGCATCATCTTTTTTTTTTTTCTCTCCAACAATTTGTTTTTCTAACCCCCCCCCCCCCCGCTTCCTTCCTGTATTTAATATCATAACCTTGTCTTACTATCAAAGGCACATTAAATGTATTGTAATAGTGCAGACATGTACGTTTCTTAAATCAAAAGAAGCAGGAATTTAAGAAAAATTTGATTCCTCCCCTGTTCCGAAGTTTCTGTGTCCAGCGCTTCACAGCAGCACCGAGTTCCGACGAGCTGCTGTGCTGTGACCTGTGACCAGGGGAGAGAGGACCGGGGGGGAGAGGACCGGGGGGGAGAGGACCGGGGGGGAGAGGCGTGTTCACGGCAGGAATGCGACGCTCAGGTGGAGAGAGAGACAACAGGGAGGAAAGCGAGAGAGAGGGAGACACCCGGACACAACAGCAGCAACACCGTGGACGAGTGGGACACCGCCGGTGGCCCTCCGCGCTCCTGAGCCGTCGTTTCTGCTGCTCCGTGAGCGCATTTCAGCTCCGGCTGGACCGAGAGAAAGGTCAGAAATAGAAGAGAAGAAAGTGGCACCGGTGCTCCGACACTGAACTCAGCCGCGCAGGACAGAAGTGAAAAATCACCTGCCGGGAGGCAAAAGTACACGCTATAACACCTCCAGGACTAAATCTGACATATTTCTCATGTGGGAAATGTTCCATATGGCTGATGGTTTATGAGAAGCACATTAAAAGGATCTTCATGTCAAGAAACACCTGAGTGTCCAGCAGTGGGTCTTTTTTTCAGACTTTATTTGTAACTGATGTCATGTGTTTCGGGACGTGCAACACAGCTGTTTGGATGGACGAGCGCTGCAGCTGAGACACAGAGAGGCTACAATTCCTTTACAGCGTCCCGTAAAAACAGAGAGGAAAGAGCGGAGAACCCTCCTGCAGACAGAGGGACATGGACGGTACTGCTGGGTCTGAAATCCGTGTGTCGGCAGACTGGATGCATAGTGCGTCTGAGCCGTGACAGCTCACACCATGATAGAGAATCCAAACTGTACCTGAACCCACTCCACTAGGATCTACGATGTCCTCGGCCCAGGCGAGGTAAGACAAAGGTCTTTAAGTGATGTCTCTGATCAAGTTTTGTGAGAACTGAATTGCTGTGATTTCCAGCTTTGATGGGAGGTGACAAAGTCCAGAGACGGCATGCGGTGCCTGTCTGTACTCTGACTGAGTTGCATTTGAAGGAAGAGAAAAATGCGGTGGCTTTAAATATTTACCTTCACTTATTTTTCTTGCAAGGAGCTGCAAAGCCTCGAACAATTCTTGCACTGCATTGAAGGATGGGAGGTGATAAATTCCAGGGACAGTCGAGTCCCTCCCTCCCGTTATAAGGTGTTTGTCTTGTAGTGTGATCCAAAAATTGTGGTGTGCAACATATTTCTTTGTTGTTTTGGTAAACATGTGAAAAAAAATACAAACTTTTTTTCTTGCCTTGTGTTTTGCATTATTTGACATCTGCACTGAAGAAGCTTGACTTGAAGCAGCTTAGTTGATCCTGGAGCCGAAGTCATATCCAGTCTGTTAGAGGCTACTTCCTACCAGAGGGTGAAGTAATCCTACCGCCATAACTGTGATATTACAACTCCTGACTCCACATTCCACACGCCCTGATACTCTACCTTTATCTCCTAAATGTCACCGCCTATAAATACCCTGCTAATATTTTATCTAATCCTTACCCTGCAACAGAGAACACAAACACAGAGGACTGCGGAGGGACTGAGTCTTTGCCGCAGCTTCTCCCATATCTGTCTGCATTTCATATAGTGTATCAGGAGGCTACCTGTCAGCTGGACCACTGTCAGCTAGACTGGTGTGCAGCAAGAGAAAGACTTGGCTCAGGGCACATTTTCTGTGTCTGTGATAACTCTTTAGAGGAATGTTTGTTTGGGAAGGAGCTGTCAGACTCATGAACAGATTTAATCTGTTTACCATGGAACACTGAGCATATAGCTTCAAAACGAGGACACTAATTTGGTGTAACATGCGGTGATGTCACTCTCTCCCCAGGAAAGGAATTTCAATCCTTTTCTATCCGGTGGGATTTGAACTTTAAGCACAAGATAAAGACAAAAGTGCTTTTTTTTTTTTTTTTTGAAGTGGCTCTTTGCAATTGATGGATTATCCTTGATGTATAATAAAAGACAAAAAGTTACCCAAGCTTCAGTTTTCTGAATGATCTTAATTTGACAGAGGCAAAGCCGAGGAATAAGATTTTGCACTTTTGTTGCAGATTTGTTTGTTCTTGGCCCCCAGACACACAGAACACATTTGGTCCACGGTACAGATATTAGGTAGTTTGTGATTAGTCCCTTTAACCTGAAACTAGAGTTTCTGAAATTATGGAGCAATCTTGAGGCTCTCTTTAAATGAAAGCAACTCATCTACAAATTTTAAAAAAACTTTGCAAGCTTCATAACATAACTGGCATAAACACTATCACACTTGTAGAGGAGCAGGTCAGTGCTGTGGGCACAACATTAAACCCACTGACAGGTAGAGGAAATAACATTGTTACCATGTCACCTGGCAAGTGATGGGATGCAAGCAACAAGTGAACTGCCCATGTTTGAAATGCTGGAAGCAGAAAAAAAATGGGTGTCAGGATCCCAGAGACTTCGACAATGGCTGAATTAGAAACTCCGAGTAACAGCAAGAGGGGAGGTCTGGTGGAGGGTTCTCAGTGTGCCACAGTTACTGGAATCAAAAAGTCCTGCTGAGTGACGGGTGCCAAAGCTGGCTGTGATAGGAACGTGTCAGAACAAAAAGTACATGGCAGCTTGTGTGTATGGAACAAACACCAACCTCCAGAAACAAAAAAAGATAACGCCAAAGCACCAACACCTGCAATTCCTCTAATGGCCACTTGAGGCTGGCTCCAAAAGCGAGTTATAGTATATATAACTTGTTTACAGCCAGAGGAAGATGATAGTAATCTCCCCCTCCTTCAGTTTTTCAAACTCAACTGTTTGCATATTTATGTGTCTGCCTATTGACAGCTGTAGCCAATCAGAGTCTGCTAGGCCTCACTGAACCCACTGCAACTTATTTGCAACTTATTGCAAAGAGAGGTTTTATTTGCAGTGAATTTAAGGACCTGTTGCAAATGTCTTTGTTCCCGATACCACCGCACATCTTCAGAGTTATTGTGGAGTCCATGCCTTAATTGGCCAGTGCTGTTTTTGTGGGAGACCTACATGACAGAGCAGATGGTTTTAATGTTGTTGATGATTGGAGTATTGCTTCTCGTTGTTGCCGCTAGAAATAAAATACTGCACCACAATTTGCCAGTTACGTCTGTAAATTATCTAGAGACTTAATTTTAAACTCTGGTATTGGATGTTTCAAATAAAAAGGCTCTCTGGGAGTTGTAATTAGGAGTACGTCAGTCAAAATGCCAGATTCAGTTTATGATACGTCATCTCAAACTGCTCAAACAAACAATCTTTAGAGATAAAATGCCCAGTAACACAAAAGTGGAAGGAACGAGACTCTATTATTATTATAATTGCATTATATTTATAGGCCTACAGTGTTGTCCTTTAATTTAAGGGTAATATTATGCAGATACTGATGAGGCATGTTGAATTCTTTAGAAGTAAAAAAAGAAACGTTTTAAGGTAAGTACATTTTATTTATACAGCACCTTTAAAGAGAAACATCACAAAGTGCTTCACAACAAAAATGCTAAAATATTAAAACAAAAAAAATTACACAAAGCAAGTTTTAAACAGATTCATTTTAGCTGCTTTTTGAAAGAGACCAGCAAGTGCACAGATCTCGAGCACAGAAGGAGGGAGCGTAAGAGTCTGGGGGCCACTACTGCAAAAGCTCTGTCTCCTTTAGTTTTCAGCTTACATGCAGCACAGCCGGCAGGTCCTGATCACATGACTTCAGGGACCTGCTGTGGATGTATGGATGTGCAAGTTCTCTGATGTGTGCTAGTACTTGTCCATGCAGAGCTCTGAGAGTCAAAACCAGCACCTTGAAGTGGATTCTGACGTTGATGGGAAGCCAGGGAAACTGGATTTGCAACGCTGTGAAGTAATTACTTAGAAGAGTCAGTCAGAAGCCTCGCAGCCAGCAGACGTTCCAGGGAGGTTTTGTTAAGACAAGCGAACACAGGCACCATCATACTGGAAGCTTTCTTTTGTAGCGATGATTCAACTTGGATATTTTTGTGTCCATCCAAGATGCGAAGTACTTCAGTTCTCAGTCACTTCCCTTTGTCTGTGCAGGAAATAAACATTTTCCCCTCTGAACCCTGAGCTGCTGAAATAACTTCTCCAAGTTTAAAACTCTAACTCTTCATAGTTTTACTTGATAATTACACCTTTGTTTACCAAAAGGACCCAAGAATAAAGCACCTGGGGAAAAATATCGTACTTTAATTAACAAATTATAGTTTACTTACTCCAAGATAGCAGAGTACGACGGTGGCCCTGAGGTGCTTTCTTAAGTTTCACGTCAAACCACCAACATTTCATATCCAGTCTGTCCAGTCTCACATGCACCTTTATTGGTTATTGTCCAGCAAAGAGCCTGTGTGAAAACTAAAATGAAGCACTGGTCTAACGTGGATTGGATCGTCTACAGTGATATTTCAGCCACAGGTTAGCAAATACCAGTTTTTTCCACTGCTAACACCTTGTGTGGGCAGGAATTGTTCCTCCTTTGGTACAAACAGTAGGCAGGAACAATCACTGACTTTAAGCAAGGAACTGAAATGCTGTTATTGCCCCAGCAACAGCCTTCTTTACACGACTGCTCTCTGTTTGCCTGAATGTCTGGATCCTGGAAAGATTCCAGCCAATAATCCAGTTAAAGACTTTTTTAGGAAAACCTCTTAAACTCCTTTAAATGTAAAGGCAACGTTCCCACAAGTCAGAGTAAAAGAAATCTTACACGATGAAATCCACTTTGAGCATGTTTGAACCATTAGCTGTTCTGCATTATTCACACATTATATTCACATTTATACACGTGCCATGTTACGCACTTTGAACCAGGTCCTGCCTTTCTTATCTGCACCGACCCATTTCTCTGTCACAGAATGAAGATAGTCTGGCAGTCGCTTTACTGATGGATGCTTTCTAGTCTCAAGGTTCAAGACTTTACAGCTCTGTGGCTCTTTTTGAACTCAAGCTTTTGCTTTACTCTTTGATAGCCTCGTGTCCAAGGAGGAAATGTCATGTTTTTAACTTCCATGCATTCCTTTGCCTCTTTGCATGATAAGACCTTGTGAAAGAATGTCCAAATGAAACTTGATTGAAACTTTGTGCCAAGGAACACGTAAACTGGTGATTAAAATCTTGGGCTTCTGCCTCCCAACCCTGTGGATACATTTGTGTGTTCAAGAAAAAAAAAATTAGTGTTTAAGTTTTTTTTCTTTAAGACAGGCTTCACTATTGATGTGGTAGAAACATTTTGAAATGCCTGTTAAAATGTAATGGGTTTAGCCCATTTGTAATCACATCTTTTTTTCCCCACATTTTTTTATCACATCAGTTGCGTGCATCTCACCACATTTTTCATGTTGTGAGACCATGACTGTCGGTGACCTGAGAGGCTCTGCTTCAGTCAAAGTGGCTGTGAAAAGATAATCTCATAATCCCCGAGGTATGATGGCGCACCAAGTTTGTTCTCCCTGTTGTGGAAGGAGCAAAGTGAAGTCAAATGAAGCAAAGCAAGCAAAACAAAAGGAAGGCACTATAGTTGAGTAAGAGGCCGAGTCTAGACATTTTGGCAGCATCTGTCTATTATTATTTTAGAATTAACCACAATCCTCTGTCAGTGTTTTCCACAAACAAACAATAGCATTGGATTTATATTCCCTTAAATGTTTTACTACTTTTTTTAATCGAAGCAGCTGCTGAGCCACAAAGACTTTTGCCTCAGAGAGGCTCATTCTGTTAATGCGTGCTGACTGAGGCCGCTGAGAAGATGATTGTTGCTGCCTTTTTCATAGCCAGCACAGAGCCAGGGCTCAGAGCAGACAACAGGCTCCAGAATGAACATCTGCTTGTTTCGGTTCAGTCAAAAGCGTGCTCCACATAAGCATCAGACCCTGCACCAGTCATTCTCGGGTCACTAAATCTCAGGGTGGGTCAAAAGTCAAGTCCTGCCTCTGGTTGGAAGACGTGTCGCTTTCTCACACTTGGTGGGTGTGCAGATATTTGTAGGTCACCGTACAGAAACACCAAGATCCCACACAAAGAATTTAAATGAGCAAAGATCTTGTATTTAGGCGTCTCCGGTGTTGACATGACTCACAGCTTCCAGGAGGTCAGAGGACACATTCTCACCTGCAGTGCAATCAAGCCAATGCAGCATAATGTAGGTCCATGTAACTGCATGATAGCTGTGTGGAACTGTTGTTTATTTGTGCAGGGTGGGAGTGTGAGAGCTACCTGTCTGTCAGGGCGTGTTTAAGGGAGGTTCGTGAGTTCAGTCACAATATGAGGGTGGAGAGAATAAAGAGAATTTTTCCTCTCTTAAGACCGGTGATTTTAGGTGCAGGTTAGGTACCTGTCTGAATATGGGTTGGTTGCTGAGTCAGATATTCATAGCAACCGTGTTTCTGAGTCATCATAAGGGGCTGATACAGATCAGTTTTCCCAGCCTTAAATAAAAATGAAGGATCTGTAGCCTACTGATGGCATATGCACTACATATAAAATACTATATAATATTCCAGATCTACAACTGAATGAAGCAGGTGATGGAAAGGTTTGTGGCAAGTACTGTTGCTCCCTAGCCAGTGTTAAAAGGGTTTCCAGAGAGAGATCATGTAAGACTGAGGTGTTGCTTTGCATGGCCAATAAAGATACACTTAAAAACATAGTTTGTAATCACAGACTGTATACAAAAGATGACAATGATGGCAACATCATCCGTTGCCTAGCAACCACCTACCACCAGGCTAAAAGGGCCCATTTGCGCACCTAAGAAAAGCATTTATTTCAATTTCATGACAGTAACGTCTCATTTATACCCAACTAGTGATTGACAGGTCGCTACAACAAGCATGCAGTGTTCCTCAGCTTCTCAGTTAGAGCCAATATGGCAACAGCCAAATCTCAGCTTGAGGCTTCAGGAGGGGATTTTATAAACCAATGGTAATCATAGGGATTACAATCTACAGGCTGTGGTTGTGATGAAGCGATTAATCAGCAGAATCCACATGTGAAAGGGAAATCTTGTTGTATTTTTGATAAATAAATGCTCAGATATGTAATTGATTACTGAAATCTTTTTCTTTTTAAGTTGCTAGTGACATTTATGTTAAAATTTCAACAAAATATCCAATAATCTGACAAGTAAATGCTTTGTAAAGTAAATTACAGACTTTTAAGTATTTTACATTGTATGTTGTGTATTATTACATTGTATTAATTTGTGTATAAGAAAATATGACGACGATGATCCCATCTGTGAACCGACCAGAGAATAACGGGTAATTGTAGAACAGTTTTCAAGCATCACCAAGTCCTGCAGAATAATTCAACAACATGAATTATAGATTGTGTTTATCTGCAGCCTGGTTCTGTCTCTAATCTGGTTCATTGGCTTACAATTTTTACATAAACGCATAGCTGCTTGATGATTTCCTATGTGTTATTTGTTTGATAATTGCTTGTGTCGGATGGGCCCAGTGCTTTTAGTTCTTTTTCTCAAGTCATGAGAGCCGGTAATGTCAGTCAAAATAAACAACTAGTCTCCCGTTGATTAAAGCCATTTCCCTCTCCCTGCCCTGGAGCCATTCCTTAATGTGCTGCTATGGTCTTAATGTGAGCAGGAGGAGGCGGGCTGACTCCTGCTCACCTCTGTATGGCCCCTGTAGTGAGAGGGCCACCGAGTCAGTGACCAGAGCTGCTGTCTTTTCATGTTCAACAAGAGAAGCCAAAGAGCAAGTGAAACTTGAGAGATGACTCCATTCTGTGGATTACTTTAGTCCTCTACATAATTTTTGTATTTGAGGAATTGAAACCATGCTTATGCACATTGCTTATCTCTGGAAAATCAATGTTTCTATGAAATGAGTCAAAAGCAGTTCTCTAAATGAATTTTAAAGCAATAACAACATTAAACTAGGACACTCAGTAGAGCGCATACCTCACCCACCATAAATTTTTATACATGGCACCCAATGATGTCATACTTGATCATAAATTGCTACATCACAAAGACTACAAATGTGAATATTATCTCACATTGGTAAAGAATCCCTTAAAGCATTCCTGGATCCAGATTGTGATCCAGGTCACCACCAAAGTTTAACCAGTGGATCCTTGTCCACCCCCCCCCCCCGCCCCCCAACCCAACAACTCCAGAAATTTTATTGGAAATACAGTCATAATTTTCCAAATGATCCTACTAACAGACACAGACATAGACCAATGCGACCAAAAACCTAACCTCTCCACCTGTTGTTGGGCGAAGTAATGACCACATAAAGTTATTGAGCAAATCTGTTCCAGTGTGAGTGGTTATATGTCTCTGTTAGCCTTTTTGGGCAGTTGTGATTGCTTTACAGGAATATACTGTAAGTCTAAAGAACACTGGAGTCCCCTGTAGCACTCCCCCTGATGTTTGAGGCAAATCCCTCCTGTTCTACCACAGTTAAGCCGTAAAACAGCCATTTCATAGATGTGGGACAGAGAATATTATATATACTGTACAAAAGTCTTTACAGAAAAATTACAAAAATTATATTTTATGCCTGTCAAACTGTCTTACTGTATATTTGCTATTTTTTAATGGAAACAACTAAAGAAATTAGAGAAATTTCACCACCCAGGTTGTTTTGGTGAAGGATGTATTACACTGTGCTTTCAGTGTTTCGTGTCATACTGGATATTAAAACTCTTTTTGATTCACAAACTAGTTCTAAATAACTGGCCACTGATGAAAGCCTTGTTTTTCCCTCCATGTGGGTGTTTCTGTAATAATGCAATGCAGCATGTAAAAACTCTGAAGATTATGCATTTAAAATTGGTCAGTAAAAACTTATGATTCGATGTTAAAGAGGCAAAACTTGCAAACCTAGTGGCTCCTAAGCCATTTGGATGGCATGTGTGAGACGGAGAAGGTCTCTTCCATTAATCATGATTTATGTTCTCCTTGCCTCTTTCGGTCACTGCAACCTTCTTTGTTCCTCTGATAAAAATCCCCCATGTAAGGCCAAGACAGGAGCTGAGGTCTCTGAAGGGAAGGGCTGCTCAGCCAAGTGTGAGGGAGCTGTAGTGAGATGTGTATCATTTAATTGGACAGGGCAAACTACTGACCTGGGTCTGAGCCAAAAGCCAGCTCCAAAAGTCTTGGACCAGCTCAGAGTTTATGATCAGAGGACAGATAAAAGAGACAAAAGAGGCTGAAAGAGTCAGATGAGAGACAGGGTGGAAACTGATGTAGGATGAAATGAGACATGGGAGTAGAAGGAGTAAATAAATGGAGAAATTTGTATTGCTTTTAACTTTTTCATCAGCTTGTCTTAATGAAAATAAAATGTTCTATTACAAAACACTTAAATGTATGACACACTGTAAATGTCTGCAAAGTACTGTCAGGAAACAATAAAAGAGTGGTGCTTTTCCAAGAATCACTGGGACTTCTCAGAAAAGGACTCATCCTTTGATGAGTCAGAGCTAAATGAAGAATGAAGAATCGATGCATCATTGTTGTTTTTTGTCTGGAGACGAGGAGGATGAGGCAGTTTGTAGAAAAAAAAAGACACAAAGCTCAATAGAGACTTTATGTGGTAGCATCTGAAAGGTGCGTCACAGTATTGGTGCTAGTTAGCTAGAATGCTTTAGACTTAAAAATACCAATACCAATTTATTGGATGGTTAAGATATCTGAGTCTGTCATTTTTAGATCTATAGGATCAGTATCTGTTAGTCTGATCAAACTTTGCATATTTGGTGACTGCACGATGGGTAAACACTAACCCATCTATGGGCAGTTCATTACAAAATCATCACTGAAACCCTCAGAAGCTTATTTTAATCTCTAGTGGAATTCCTAAAGTCTTGATAAGGAGTCCAAGATTTAAATACTATGTTTAGTTTAAACATTACGTTACACATTTTTTCACCTTGTCATTGTTTTGTCAAGTTCACACTAAATTTCAAGGTTTCATTCTGAGAAGTCCTAAAAGTGCATTAAGTCAATTAAAACATATTAGCTTCATCTAATTGACGTAGCAAACTGGGTCTGCTGTTAAAGGCTGGGTGCTAGGGTTGAATAATCCAGAAAAGTACATGACTTTGAGTTGGTACTGTTTTTTCAAACAGTGGACTTTCATGCTTGAGCAAGTTGCTGTACTGAAAATCAGGAATGAACAGAAGCTCAGGGAGTGTGAGATAAAAGATAAAAAATAACCCAAAAATACCTGAACGCGTCCTTCAGTCCAAACAACGAAATCAATCGTTTGTTCCAAAATGACCCATATGAGCGTTTCCAAAATGAACGCCGCTCCAAAGACAATGACAACTCTTCGCCTGTCATTGCACTGTGTAATGTGGCTGTAGATCTGGAGGTAGAGCAGGTCACCTACTACTTGAAAGGTTGGTGGTTTAATCTCTGGCTGCTCTAGTCTGCATGCCAAAGGATCCTTGTGCAAAATTCTGAAGTGTTTGTATGAATGAGGCATGTTGTATAAAGCGCTTTGAGTACTCAAGCACTGTAGAAAAGGAATATATACAAACCAGTCTATTTATGTAATTGTTCCCTTTGACATCTATAGTCATTTAGTCCCATAAGACTTTTCAAAATATGAGAAAATCCATATTTATGTACTTCTTCCAAATTTACCAGAAAAAACAAACATGTTATTGACACGCCTTTTTGTGTATGACCACCAGGGGTTGCTTAATTTTGAGATGTAGGTATTGGCGGCATTGGTCGTAAAATGTACCTGCACAAATGACCTTTGAGGTAATTTTTTAAAGGTGGACAGGCTCAAAAACACAAAAGTTTTTTTTTATCTGTAAAAGAACAAAATGATTAAAAAGTTGGTGTCTAACTAACTAAAGAGGAACTGAAACAAACCAAAAATCTAGCAAAGTTGAAATTGAAGCCTCAATATCACTTTGAAAATCATTGTCACCTTTTCTGAAATTCCAGCTAACTTTGTTAGTAAGGTACATACAGACTGATATGTACTAACTAAAACAGGTAAAAATAAATAAATAAATACATACGTTACATCAAATGAACGGTGTTATTTGTCAGGTATTTGTTGACTAGAAAGAGAGAGCATGTTTCTCCCATATTGGCTTCTCTTCATTGGCTCCCTGTTAAATCTAGAATAGAATTTAAAATTCTTCTCCTCACATACAAGGTCTTGAATAATCAGGCCCCATCTTATCTTAAAGACCTCATAGTACCATATTACCCCAGCAGAGCACTTTGGTCTCAGACTGCTGGTTTACTTGTGGTTGCTAGGATACTTAAGAGTAGAATGGGAGGCAGAGCCTTCAGCTTTCAGGCCCCTCTTCTGTGGAACCAGCTATCAGTTTGGATACAGGAGACAGACACCCTCTCTACTTTTAAGATTAGGCTT
>VOQJ01025758.1:21260-34053 GCA_015052665.1 Apistogramma diplotaenia | reverse complement strand
AAAATTTAGATTACAATAATGTTTGTATTCTCTTATATTATTACAATAATATTTAATGAGGTACCGTTAGCTTTACATAAAAATGGCTAGTAGAAACATCCTCCAAAGAGCTACTTTTATTTTCTTACTTTGAGTACCAAAGTATATTTTAACACAAGTACTTGTACTTGTTTCTTGAAAAGTTTCACCTGAAAAGGTTTTTCACTTCTGAAGAGGAAGCTTAAAGAAGACCAGTCACTTTTTTTCAAGCTACAGAGTCTACTTTAAGTCTCTTTCATATTTCTCTTTTTATTATACTTCTGAATCCCTCAATCACGTCTTCTTCACTTTATTTACAAATCATTTGTCATTTTAAAAAAAGTCATTTTTTAACATTTTTATTTTTCTGACTTTACATTTTTTTTACATTTTATTTATTTATTTTATGTACCTGCCTCATGTTTATTTATGCATAGTTTTAATTTTAAAAATATTTTAAAGTAGTTTAAATTTAATATGAAATCATTAAATACAGGACTTATTATTTTACATTTTATAAATAAACATTTGAATATGGCGCATACTCGAATACAAAATGTAAATATAAAACAAACACAATGTTTACATTTTAATTCAGTTTTTTACATGTATTCTGAATTTGGCAGTTTTAGCCCTCCATACAGCACAATGTTTTCATGGGGAAAGAGTGCGCTGTGTTTTCCTTCTCACCTGTCTGGTGGGTCACATGTCAGGCTGTGAGGTGTGGCAGCTGTGGGCTCAGCTCTGTTACCTGTGTTGGTGCAGGTGAGCCCCGCGGCGTCTCTGTCCATGTCTCTGGCTCAGACTGATTACTGCAGGGTGCAGAGCTTCGACCCCCAGAGTCCGCTCTGCGCTCACATCATCCTGTCTGGATCCGTGCAGGAGGTACACACACACACACACACACACACCTGCTCAGTGCTGACCGACCGCATGACCTCCTCCTGCTGCTGCACAGGTGAACGGCACGGAGGCGGAGTTTGCAAAGAAAACGCTTTTCAGTCGCCACCCTGAGATGATCGACTGGCCGAGCGACCACAACTGGTTCTTCGCCAAGTTCAACATCACGCAGGTACTGCTACAAATACTACACCTGTGCTGCTCTCAGCCAATCAGATGACAGGAAGTCACCCTGCTCCTCCTCCATGTTTCAGGTGTGGGTGTTGGATTACTTCGGCGGGGTGCGGACCGTCACTCCAGATGAGTATTTCCAGGCGACGCCGCACAGGAAGCACCACTGACGGTTTGTAGTCCTACTGTTCAACTTGTAGTCCAGCATCACTTCCTGTCGTAGCTCTGACCTGCGGTTAAAAGCTGCCTGACAGGAAGTTTAAAAAATAATTAAATTTTTTTTTTTAAATTTTTCTGCTAATTTTTTTTTTTTTTTGTGTTCAGGATTCGAACCTTCGACCTGATTGTACGGGACACAAAGTCCTCCTCAGGAGCTGCACGCCGGCTGATCTGCTACCAATCATTTATCAATCATTTATTTATTATTTGAAGTTTTGAACATAAACCTGAAGCCAACTGTGCTGTTTAAGTTTGACCACTAGGGGGTGACATCAGGCTGAAGACTTAAACCCATCAGAACTGAAGGGGGTTTAAATCAAATATATTTTTATAAAAGCTTGTTTTTAATGAATTAAAAGTTAAATTAGCAAACAGACTTCAGGGCCACATGAAACTGAATGAAGCATCAAATGTCTCTGCGACCTCCTACGGAGGCTCGATGGTGTGAGATTTTACTGAGTTTGCACTGGATGTAGTTTGTCTTGTTTTGACCATCAGCAGCACTTTATGAAACACAAGCTCAGGTTCCAAAGATGTTACTTATAAATGACCACACTAACTACATTTCCCATGAGTCTTTGCCATCAGCAGGTCGTGTAGAGCTCGTGGGTGATTTTTAATTTGCTAAAAATTTCATGTATCAAATTTATTTTAGATATTTGTGATTTAAACAGCTCAGATTGTCCTTTTTTTGAGACAGAAAACAGGCGTCTTGCTAAGAGAAACGATGAGCTTCTGCAGCGGCTTTTCCTTCGTTGTGGGCGTTGCTTATTTGGGCGCCGTTGAAAGGGGAGGAGCTTGTGAACTTTTGCCTTAAACTTCATTGTGTGAATAACTTTATGATGCTTCTTCGTGCTGAAGATGAATCTGCACTTTCATTAAAATGTAAGTTTGCTGTGAAATTTTATTTTTTGAAACAAAAATAAAGGTTTGTGTTTATAAAATCAAAAAGTCCTTTTTTTTTTTTTTGTTAAATATAAACTTACAACACAAACGTTTATGTGTGTGTTTGTGTGTGAGGTGATGAACTTTGTTGAGTTGTTCCTCCTCACACACGTGTTTTATTTCATTTCGCCTCCTGATAGTTTGTAACATATATCTCTGACCACACGGCTCTGACTCAGTGTTGGCCCACATATGGAAGACCAAAAACACCAAACCAAAACATGAAAATGTATTCTACTTATTTTTTCAGTTATTTACGTTCTTTAATTATCACGAATTATTTTTAATTGCATTATTTAACCCACCTAACCCCATTTGGGTGTTTATTTGTGGTTTAAATAAAATAAAGAGGAAGCAAAATTGGAGAGTAAATAAAAAGTACTTAAGAGACTTTCTTGATGAGTTTCAGCTGCTGGCTTCAGTTCTTACTGTTTTACATGTTTTATCCAGTCTGTGGTAATGTTACCATAATCTACTCGTGTTAAAGACATTGAGGAAATGATGGTAACATTAGAGTCAGAAAGGATAAAGCAGAGGAAGGTTTGTCAGGTCGTAGTGGTTCACATCCACCACCCGTCACACCATCACCAGCATGTACCTTTCAAAAACACTCAGCTCGAGGTCGACTCACGATGTCTGACTGCCACATCTGCTGGTGTCTCCAATGACGAGGTGCTCCTCGGCATCCTGACCATAGACCTTATAGATCCATGTACTTTGGTAGCCTCTGGCTTGGTTTCCTCCCACAGTGCAACTAGTCATTCTGTGTCAGTCCTGTGACCTGTCCACGGTGTACCCTGCTTCTCATCTGGTGACAGAAATGATGGGCTCGGTCATGATGTTGAGGCACTTTTCATTGGCCGTACATGTCAGGTGTCGACCGTGTATCCACCTATATAAACACAGGTGATAACTGTGGTAATGTTGGACCAAGTGTCAATGGGTCAAAGTCCACACAAACCATCAGGAAACCACAGTTTGTGTCACTTAGCTTTTACTTGCTGTCGGGCTTGTGTTTGGCACTAAAACCACTTGTTCATGGTTTAAGCTAAAATGCATATAAAAGTAGCCACTGCATTAAAATGTCTCAACGTGGCACTTTTGTTACAAACTGGAAGTGAAGGCGAGTCCACAGCCTCTGAGGCTCAGCTGAGGCGGGATGTAAATGACTGAAATGGCTCCAGATGTAGTTACATATCAGCCTAAACATGAAGAGGCTGAATTAGTTTTTCCATGTGCGCTGCAGAGTGTGTTCGTGTGTGGGAGAAGGCTTGATGTAAGTGTGTCGCTGTGTATCACCTGGCACTGCAGCTCCTCACCACTTCCTGTTCCACGCTGAGGCGACGGAGAAGGAAGATACAAGTTCACTTCAGTCGCGTCGCTTCATCACTGAAACCAGTCTGAAGAAACAAGCACTTCTGGGGAAACTGGTTCAGGATGGAGCTCCAGATGTGGATATCTGGCCTGCTGGTCCTCGCCGTGATGGTCCCCCCAGCTGGTAAGACCCCTGAACACACTGTGAAGTAAAGAGATGCATCACTTCTGGCTGCATATTTTAAAAAATACGATTAACAGAAACGCGACAAGAAATTTAACCCAAATCCTGTAAACTGTTTTCTTTTTAATGCTGGTTTTGAAGGTACAAAGTAAAAGAAATGATAGTCTTTATCTTATGGAGCGTTTGTCAGTGTGACCTGGTTGATCTTTTAAAGCAGCCAAGAGCTTAAAATGTGCTGAAAAATCGACTTTGTTTTAAACTCTCAAACAGATCTGAAGTAAAAACAATACCAAGTGGCCTCGAACAGGAGCCTGGTTTTCCAATAATATAACCCCTCCATATCTGACAGAACAACTAAAGCAGCTTTAAAATGTTCTCGAACACCAGAACACGTTGAGCTGTGGAGATGCCGAACAACTGTGATCTTATGGGAGGTTTCTGGTAGCCATGTTGGATTCCGTCTCGACTGAACCAAACACAAACCTCAAAAAATTTCACTTTTCTCCAAATGATCTATTTTAGATTTAAAAACCACTCTGTGATTAGCCAGAGTCATTAAAAGCCTGCCGCTGTGTATCGCTGCTCTGTGGGATGGCAGCAGTGAGGGACTAAAGTCTTTGTTTATATAAATAAGATATAATTTTTAAATAAGTTTTATACTCAGAAGAAAGGAGTTTATTTTATATCTTGAGCCTGAACTGAAATATCTGTCTATATCCAGACCCCAACTTACAAGTTCGTGCATTCAAGCTGTAAAAATTGTTTACATTCTGAATTTTCTAAAAATCGTATTATTCATAGACTTTTTAGGTAAAAGTTTTGTTAGTAAAATTCACAGCACGATGCATGTGAGCTAAAATCCGACAAAACGGAGTGTAAAAAGTGTACGACCCCTCCGCAGTGGGCTGATTTCTTACGCCTGACTATTTATTACTAAAATGTCATAAACTAACCAACTAATGAACTACTTGGTAACTATGACAAACTAGCCGATGGGTGTGCACCAAAGTAAAAAAACAAACATTAACCACCTCAGAGTTACTAGAGTATAATATTTATAAAAAAACAGTTTCAAATGGACCAGTTTAGCCCATTTTAACACCAGTTTAAAGCAACTACATTTTCAAGCATTAAAGCCAGTTTAGACAATCAAATGTCCAGTTCAAACTAACCAAAGTTTAAAGTAATCTTTGAAATCAAAATATCTTCAAGGCCTACAATATAAAATGAACCCAATGAACAAAATAATGCACAAAAATGTCCAGAATGGTGAGAAAACGTGATTTAAATGCAAATGGAAGGAAAATGCTCGTCATCGTAATTTTACTTTGACCAAAGAATTCATTTTTGGACTTTCAGGTGTTCGGAGCACAAAACTAAAAACCTTTCTTCCAAACCTTTCGTACACTTTAGTTTGGTTTGACCCAGTGAAGCACAGAAGTGATGTGAAATGGAAGCTTTCCAGTGAGAACCTTACAAAATCATAACATATACATATCACTTTAAACCATTTGAGGTCTAGAGCCATGGATACCAGCATAGACCATCAAATGGCCAGTTTAGACCATTAACAGACCAGTTTAAAGCGTTAAGTACCAGTTTAGTTCATTTAATATGAAGCATTTAGATTTTCAGCTCATATTTTTACAACACCAAATCACAACAAACCGTCGCCTAAAGGCTCTCAGAACAAACCCAACAGTCAAAACGTCCCTGTGAGCAGCGCTTGGCGACAGTGTGAAGGAGCTAATTTCATCTTGAAATCTATTTGAGGGCTGTGGTGAATTTAATTTGACCGAGTTACCAAAGAATTACAGTGAAGACTTTAAGGTGTCGGAGCATAAAATCTAAACTCAGTCAGACTTCAGGAACAAATTTTGACAAAGCCCACGAGATCAGTAAGTCATTGAAGTTATGTGAAATGGCAGATTTCCAATGAGAACCTTAAAAATATTAACACATCCAAGTCCAGAGCCAGTCAGGACCATCGAGTGGCCCGTTTAAAGCCGACAAGCGAGCGCCAAAGTCCCGTCTTAAAGGTAAGAAAAAATGTAAATCTAGCAGCACTTTCAGTTATTACCAGTTTAGGTTTAAAATATCCGCATTTTGTAACATTAAAAGCCAGTTCAGAGGTTCAGAAGTGTAGTTCTTAGATACTAGACGAAACCAAAGCTTAAACAATCTGGATACAATCGAAGGATGAGCTCAAACCAATGAAGGCAGACGGATTTAAACTAGAGACCAGTTTAGATCGGCTGCTGCCCGTTTGGACCAGCTGCCACTATTTCTAAGTACTTTTCAGCAGCTAATTCAGCGACGAAGCAAAGCCGACTGCGGGGTCTAATTATCCACGTAGACGTTTGATTGCTGTGATTCTAACCAAGAGGCAAAACGCTGAGATCCTCCATTTTACAGGCTGGTACACCACAAGCAGCCCTACATTTTCCCTCTTCAGAGGCATTTCAACAACATGGTAACAGATGAAAATGATTTTACCCTGTAATAACAAAGCTGAGCTTAAACTTAAAGTTATAAAGGAAACGGCCAAAGGTTCAATTGCAGATTTGTTGCTTTTGTTTTTATGAGAAAATGAAGTTTGTGCAGCAGCTTTATGAGGCGCGTAGTTTGTCACTTGTGGCTTCAGTGCTTCCTTAATAAGTGCCGTCTCGCAGCACGTTTAAGACTTAACACCGAAAATCATTTAGCGAAGCGTGTTCGTCACTGAGAGCGTCCTAAAGTCACACAGTAAGCACTAAAAATGGGTCACTTTGCATGTTCATGCTTTAGTGTTTGGCTGACATGGTTATCAGATGGTTATGTAATGGTTACAGTGCGCCCTGGACTAAGAAACGAGGGTCTTTCCTGTGAGTTAGAGGACAGAGATTAAGTTTCAGACTTAAAATAAAAGCGTTGAAGCGCAGCCGTTTAAGTCTTGCTGCTTCTATTTCCTGAATAACGGCTGTTTCTCGGCTTTAATGTGCGTAACATGTAATATTACTGTTCAACAAAGACACACCCGGACCCCAGGAACACCTTCTACAGTTGTGTTATGGCCTCTGGGCTACAGATCAGTTCCCAACTGTGTCCACTTTCAAGATCTGAACGCACTGTGTGATGTTTGCACAGAATAAACAGCACTAAGTTGCAATGACGTGACAGAGAAACGGCCACTTAGCATCTCAATGCTTTGAATATGCACTTAAACTGAGAACTGGAGGCCTTCTTTTCAAGATAAGGGCAAAAGGGGCAGTGTTTTCTGTTTCCTGAATATCTGCTGTCTCTAACCAGTGGTAATGGCGTTCAGCCCAAACACTCCTAAAATAAAGGCCTTTATAGTGTTTCCCAAACATTTGGCTCATTTGTGGCCTGCATGTGCAGCTGCCTTCAGGCCACATTTCGTTGTGAGTCTGGCTGCATCAAGTGAGCTGCAGGTCGCCCTTATAGAGGCTGTATGTGACATCTGACACACAAACCACTCGCCAGGGCCTTCGCTGAGCTGTGGGAGCCCCGAGCCGCCTGATCAGGCTGAAATGCACCTGCTATCTGAAAACACTGCCATGTAAGCAGGACCTAAAATCATTTTGGAGTGAAGTTCTTGCACACATATAAATAACAGTGTCATCAGCACAAAGGCGCATTTTGTTGCTTTCTGAAGGGAGAAATGAGGGTCTTCTTCGTGGGTTCGGGGACACAGGTTACGTTTCAGACTTAAAACGAAGGCTTGAAGCTCAGCCGTATAAGACCCGCGGCTTCTATTTCCTGAATAACATCTCTCAGCCTTAATGTGTGAGGAACACGTAATACTGCTGTTCAACAGCGACACACCCAAACTGCAGGACCACCTTTAACACTTTAACAGGCCTAATGTCCGGTGTGTTGTGGCCTTTGGGCCCAAATCAGTGCACAACTGTGCTGTAAGTGACCAAGATGAGGCCTACCAACAAGATCTGAATGCAGGTGTGGGGTTTTCACGAGCAGCATAAAGCTACGATGACGTGACTGAGAGCGGAGCATCTCAAACCTTTCATTAAAAGTTTAACTTGATGAATTAGGGTCTTCTTCTCACGATGGGGATTCAGTAATGAAGTGAATTCATGAGGTGCAGCTGTTTCAGACTCGTGGTTTCCACTTCCTGAACAACTACCGTCTCTCAGCTTCGTTCAACATTAAACACTCTAATAGTGTTTAATTCAAACACTCCTGTTCCAAACAGGCCTTTTCTGGGCTGTTCCAGGTGTTTTGGCCCATGCCACAGCTTTAGCTTATACAGTGCAGTTGGCCCTGGGCCCTCAGTCAGCGTTGTTTCAGAGTGTTTTGTGACAGTTCAGCCTCCAGTGCTTTACCTGACCTATAAGCACCCAGACTAGCCCACATGAGGAGGCCCCAAGGTGTGGCTTTAATGCACTCTTTGGTTTATGCAAAATTTTGAAAGTTTTGAAACATCCACAGTAGTTTATGCTGGTTCAGTAGGAGCTTCAGACACACCACGAAAATCATCCCCTTTTATTGGTAAGTTTAGACCATCAAAAGATGATTTAATAACTATAAACAGGCTTTAAGCTTTATATAGTCCTCAGTAAGTGTCTGAGGTCTGAAGATACCTGTGCAGCTGTGTTTTGTAGTTCAAGAGAAATAACTGACCACAAAGAGTAGAGCCCCCACTTCAGGAAGCAGCTCTGTGGTTTCTTCAGCTGTACCTTAAAGCGTGTTTCCCAAACTGAGCTGTACCTTGGCTGTGTGGTGGCCTGAGAGTTGCACAACGCGCAACTTTCAGCCCCCGCTTAAGGAAACACCCCGGTTCAACAGGAGGTTTAAAAGAAGTCAAAAAAAATAAAATCAGCTCAGGATACAAGCAGACGTTCTGCCTGTGTTTACTGGTGTTCTTTCTATGCCCAAAGTGAGAGAACATGGAGTAGAGTGAAAGAAAGCCAAACCTGCAAGCAGATATGCACCAGGGAGCAGAAAGGTGTCCTCGATTCTTTCAGGTGTTCAGACGCAAACTGCCAACTCTGACACCACAGCAGCATTACAGTCACATTTCAGGGTTCCTCAAACTGCTGCCATCTAACTGACTTCTTCTTAAAATCCAGTTTACCAGAAGGTCTCATCGATATCGAAATCTTCTTTACCGCAGAGACCCGGCCGAGGCAGCAGCTGAGCTTTCTCACAGCAGATCGAATGCAACCGAAGCAGTGAAGCAGCAGTGGCCACTCAAAAAAAAAAACACCTTTCACATTGCCGGGCCCCAAGTTGGCGGTGTAGCAACTATAGTGCACATGTGCCATGGCCTGCATTTTCAAAAAGTATGGTTTTCATGCCAGACTCGTGCAAACAAGAGGCCGAAACGCATCAAAACGTTACCGTTTTGATCTGAAAACATGGCCATGTAAGCAGGGCCTAAAATCATTTTGGAGTGAAGTTCTTGCACCTCCTGCAATAGAGAGGGAGAATCACACATATAAATAACAGTGTCATCAGCACAAAGGCACATTTTTTTCTTGAACGTCCTTTTCCCGGTTTCCAGGTGTGCTGGATGATCAGATGAAATGTGTATTTTCAGAGGGAATTTCTTCAGATTTGCCACAAACATCACTTGGACCTTAAAGTGTCCACTAGATACAAGTGTCAGTGACAAAGTGATGCATGTTAAGTAAATCATTTCCTGTGTGAACACACCTTTAAGTAGACTTTAGTTGTTGAAAGTCAAAGCTCACTGTGACCTCATGAAACATGTTTTTGCCCATAACTCAAGAATGGAGCAAACAGTGCACAATGAAAGCCCTGAAAGCCATGCACGCCAACAATATACAATATGAATTTATTCAACTCTGTTATAATATATGTTGTGAAGCCCGCATTAGGAGCTGTTTTTGACTTGCACGGCTATCGGCTGATCTTCGAGATTATCCATGTTCGCCACAAACTCTCGGAACTTTGGCTTTTATACGTTTTCCACGTCCTTCCCTTTCTCCGTCTCAGCTGAGCCTGAACATGCCACACCCTTCGATAGCCTGAATGTTTGTAGTCACATCATTGAGCAGCAACACAGAAACAGTTTTATTGACTCTACATAATCCTCAGGATGTAACTTGATTTTAAACAAGATTATTATTAGCAAAATCACGTCTGTCTATATACGTTTTTGAACCGTGTCTTACTTTATTTGCAACATGGCTAGATGTGAAGTCCTTTAGGTGTTATTTTGCAGCTTGGTTGTAGTTGGGGGTCTCTCACTCTCTGGTTGGGGGGCCTCACGCTCTTTGACACCAGAGCACTAACACCTCTTTTTGTAGCATTAGTGCTTTGCTTTTTTTCTCTTTTCGTGGCGTCACGGAACAGAAGCTGGGGTAATTACTTTAAAATGAAATGAGAGTGGCTAGAATCTGTGGTCTGCATCTACCAATCACAGGTAATGTCTTGTGGTAGCCCCTCCCATGGCCGCGAATTTGGGCCCAAGAGTCTTGTGGTTGCGCGCTGTTACCTGGTCTTTGTGCAGTGGAAATGTACCTGTTGGTTTCAGGCCGATGCACAGAAACGAGGTTTCAGAGGTGCAGCTGCTGTCCCTGCTTTTATAACAACTGGAGTCCAGTGTCATAAGTGAAGACAATATTTACCCCCCAGAGCCAGTGCTGGTGTACAGGAAGGCCAAAGGTGACAATTTTGGTCAACTAAAGTTAGTCAGTTATAAAGTCCTGAGTGTGAAGCTTTTCTGCCTGGAGACAAGCTCAGAATTGTCTGATTGGGTTGTTCTGCTTTCATTTTTTCAGGGGAACACCTGAACACCTCATTTCTGGAGCAGATTTGATAGAAATTAGTCTGCCGGTGTGAACGCACGCTGTGAGGAGATTTTCGGGTTTCACCTCCTCAAATTTGCAGCAGCCATTTAAAAAGCAGCGGAAAAAGCAGTAAAGACGGAGTGACGTATAAAACCCAAAGGCAGTGATTATAGTTTGTGCTTAAATTGAAATCACACGGATGGAAACATGGCTCTTATCTGGTGTCGATCATTTATTTCAGAGGTGATACAGGAAGCCGTGTGGAGAGACGTAATCTTATTACATTTGATTGACATGAACCCAGGCCACGCCTCTTTATTCGAGCATTAGCTCCATCGTGTCATGTGCTCTCTGTGTCTCTTAGAAACGACATCCTCGTTGCTATAAGCGACAGGCTGGATCTTTAAAGGCGACCTCGGCCTCTTCATCTCTCATGCTTTCACTCAGGAAGCTGCCGCTTCTTTCAGAGCGTTTCAAGTCTCACATCTGTCAACACAGCGAGTGCTTTAATACGGCTCGAGCCCTTCACCCAGTCTGAGGAGCAGCCGTCTGACAGTGAATGAAGTCTGAGCTGCTATCAGACATCTGCACACGAAACGCGGTGACGTCAGAGCAAAACGGACTTTTCCACCTCCTCGCTGCTTTTTACTGTAAATGCTCATATTTTAATTTCTGTTCCAGCATAAATGAAGACGAGTCTAGATTGAACAGATTCGGATGAAGTCTATCAGTGAGTCATGATGAACCATCCAAACTGAGTTTCCTCTGGTGCTGCAGATTCATTTAGAAGAGTCAAAATGCAGCTTCATGTTGCAACGGTAATAAAACAAAACAAAGAACTTATAAAACAAAAATAGTAACAAAAAAACAGAACATTTCTGCTCAAAATGGACTTTTGATAAGGCAAGAAGGAAAGATGCACTATTGATCCCAGAAGGTGTGAAATTCTCGTTGCAGCTGCCAAAACATTAAACACAAGATATGACAGGACAGCAGAAATGAAGTGACTCTTCAGGGTCACGAGGGAGCTGCAGCCTAAGGTGGATTCAAACGGCCCAATCAATTTCATCTGACTGTTTGGAGTCTAATGTTGAATTTTCTTTCTGTTTCATCGCTGGATTTGTTTCCCCAAATGTTATAATCTCATATTTTTGCTCGTAAGTGCGAGTTTGTAGCTTAGCTCGACTCCTGTTGTTACCATGAAGTCTGCGGTGAAATGACCCGAGTCGCTCAGTGCATCACGCGATGTCCACACGTTGTTAGTGTGTGCAGTTGTGCATGAGTGGGCCCATGCGGGCAGTGGGCATGGCCAGCGCTTTAGTGCTAAAATCCGATTTGTGCGACTCTGACAAAGACGATGTTTGCTTTATAACATGTCAACTCGCTACATAGAGGAAATAAGGTAAAATAAAAAACAATAAATGCAATTTAAAAACCTGACTATAATATAGCAAAGAGTTCTTTGTGGAGTGGAATTGCTCAATAAATTGAATAAAGCAAAATTTTTAAAAGTTTTAACAAATCCTATAAAAACAGAGATGAAAACATCGACTTATTTCTGTCAATTAGAGAAAATAAAACGTGTTTAATGCTCAAGTTTCCTTTGGGGGAAGCCAGCGTCCTCTTAAGGGCATCGCTGTTTTGCGCTTGTGTGTAATGCACAGTGGGAGCAAAGTGCACATGTACAGATAGTGACAGTTGTTCATCAGACCCGAGGTCTGCAGGTCGAGGCTGCGATATCGCCTGCATCGAGCTCAGACAGTCCAGGCCATCCTGCCCGCTGGGGCCTCTGACCTGCTGAAGGCCTCCTTTGGCAGTTTAAAACCATAAGATCAAATAAGAAAACATAATCAGCCTCAGCTGTGTACCCAGTCGTGCAGCATAATTGATGGTGCGAGCCGCCTAAAGCGTATATTGGGCAAACTGGTCAACCACTGGCCATCAGAACACCAAAGCACTCTGCACGCAGGTAAACCGATCTCTAAAGAGCAGCTCAGCATTTACTCTTCTTTTATTTTGAAGGTTTACTTACCATTGTTTTCTGCTATAGATGTGAAATGCTAACACACGAGTCTATATTCTTATAGATGGAATAGTATCAGTAAATGAAGTCATTCAACTGTCGTGTTTGTGGGACAGTTTGTCTGATCTACTGACTCGAGGCTACGTGAGAAAAAGGTGTGTGTGTGTGTGGGGGGGGGGGGGGGTTTGTTTGAATACTGGAAAACCTTTTTTTTTATTTTAGTTTTTTTTTGTTTTATTTTTT
>VOQJ01025757.1:2349-22535 GCA_015052665.1 Apistogramma diplotaenia | reverse complement strand
CCCCCGGCCTGCATGTCATTGCCTGCTGCTGTCCCCCTTTGCCTCTTCGAGCCCCCCCCCCCCCCCCCCCCCCACACACACACACACACACACACACACACCACCTCTTTCTCCCCATGAACTTTCAGTTGTCAAAGCAGATAAGTGATTCTATCTGAAATAAAAAGGCTCGGTCCAGCTTGGCTTATTAAAAGTGCTTCCATGGCACGAATATCTGGTCAGATTTTCTCAACCAAATGCCAGTATGTTTGACATGAGGTCTGCTTACACACATGCATTTAGCATAGTGAGATAACAAATGGCATTCCCCTGAAGTGAGATGGATGTTTAATGTTTTTTTCCCTTTCTGCAGTGTTGAAACTGTTTTTAAACGGATCATTGAAGGGAATGGACTTGTCTGTGCTAGAGTACTACTATTTGTTTGATGGCTAGGTTAGTGAATGGCTGACCTGGATGCTTTGTGAGTCATTTTCTCTAACTTTCCTGCAGTATTAGGACTGAGGCAAGGCTTTTAATATGTTCTGTTTGTAACAGGAATTGTATCTTTTCTGTTTGATGTCACATTTCTTTAGAGACATTAGACATAATTTAAAAATTTGGGCTGTTTACATTGTACCTTGTATTTGTTAGCTTTCTGAAGGGTTGAATTAGATCCCCAAATTTACTCTGACATTCTGCATAAGCTGTCCATCTATGTTAGTATACAATTCTTTGTCTGTTTGTACATTAATCTGCAAGATTTGTGTTTGTTTGGCCTTAACGTCAACATGTAAATTGAGGTGAAATCAAGCGTCGTTTCCAAAAGTGCACTGCATTTTTTCAGATCTTAGATTGTGTTAGGTCAGTCATCATATGACATCACAGGTGACCGTTTGGACTTTTGTAGTTGTTTCTTGACAAGATAATAGGGGAAATAAATAAGGAAACCCTATACGTCAGACCTCATGGGTGCTGAAGCATGATTGGATAACTGCATTGTAACGTGTAACAGTGTGTGCGTTGTAACAGTGGGAAAGTTATTTATTTATTATTGGTTGTCATGTAGTTTAAGGGAAAAGTTATTTTTATTTTCTACTTGGACCATTTCAGTTTCTGGTTCACTTTCATTTAGGGCCGAGTATGTGATATTTTCATGCCGTCCTTATATTGTTGTTACTAGAAATTGCTAATACAGGTTTCAGTTGCCTGCAGACAACTGGATGGCGGTCATGAATCATTTTAAATGTCAGTATAGGCAATCTTATAACACATAAACAGTTTGCTTTACATTTAGGAGCAAGTCACAGTGAAACTTGAAAAACCAGTGGTCATATTTTCACAAGTTTCTTTAAACTGTCTATTTGAGAAAAAGCACGAAGCAGCTAAAATCAAGGAGTAAAAACTTTTTCTTTTTTCTTTTTTTTACCAGTAACTGGGTTGAATATATTAAAGTTCTTCTTAATGGAGGTTATTGAATTTTTCTTTCAGTCTGGGACTAGGCTTAATCCATGTCTGGGAACCTGCTGAAAGGTGTTTAACATTTATACTACAACACTGGCTTGTGCCTCTGGCTGATATCGTCCTCTGGGTTTGTCCTTCTTAAAGGAAATGTTTGGGGCTTAACAAAGAGCCTTTAGCTAGAGCTAGAGGAAAACCAACAAAACTGTACGTTTTGTTATTGAACCAGTTCTTATTAACCTTTCACGTACTCAAGCACAACCTACATTTTCTTCTCAAATGGTGAGAAATCAAAAGGTAACACTGAGTAACTGCATTAACTCTGTAAAGTCTGATCAGGCTTATCTTGTTGCTACACAAGCATCATCACTTAAGTCTCATAATTAACTCTTATGCTCCCACAGATCTTTAGTTACTGCTGGTGAAGAACTTTGTTTTTTAATGTGATTAACATCTATAACAATAATTTGATGTAAGGTGTCATTACCGATTTTAATCAAAACACTATCAAGTGTTTTGATTGTCATCTTTTATCTTGGGGCGGCGTTCTTGTCTTGTGTAAATTTAAAAATGCTCTAAAGAAGAAAAGAGTTTTTCCTTATTTTGCCTAATGTTTCAAGTAATCATAAAATGTTGTGAGATCATTATGATTAATCAGATAAATTGAAAATATGTATAAACAGTAGTTTATGTTTCACTATCTCTCTCTCTCTCAGTATGCATTTTTGGCTCCCATACAGTAACCTGTATCGAGGTCTTAAATGGGTCCGTGTTATATAATAATATAGTTTGTATCTTTTTGCCAGGCTCCGTGAAGTCTCAGAGAAGCTCAACAAATACAGTTATAACAGGTGAGTGTGTCTGTATTGGATTTGTAGGTTGCTTTACTCAGTGAGATCACGTGTTGTAAACATTATTCTTGTTGTTCTGCATGTTGGCTCACTTGTCTTCTTTCTTTTTTTAATGCAGTCATCCACACCTCAGTCTGCTGGAGCAGGCCACCCTAAAACAGTGTGTTGTTGGTCCAAACCATGCTGGATTTCTTCTTGAGGTAATGCTATAAAATATCAATATAGGCAAAAGGCACCATAAACAGTTTGCATACATTTTAGCAGCAAATCAGTGACACCTAAAAGAGCAGTGATCATTCCTTTTTATAGTTTCTTTAAAACATGTTATATTAGCCTAAATCAAACGACTGGTGATGGGCTGCTTCATCTTTCCCCACCAGAAATGGGTAGTAGTAAGCTTTTGGTTTACACCAGGTCACTGTTATCAGATATGGCCTCGGACTTTGCTATGCAGCACTAGGTAATATGCTTCATATACAATATATTGTTAATGATAAGGATGATGCTGCAGAGGGTGTAGCTCACTTTGAGCAGACCAATGAGGTGTCATGAATAGTTGACCTCAGTTTGTGCATTGCAAGTGGATGGAAGCATGCTCAGGTGATGTGTGGAATGTGTGTTCATGTCAAGCATAATCAAAAAAGAGCAGAACACGCACATCCAGGCAACAGATTTTTGGGTGCTGGGTCCAAAATAATCTTATCTCAAAAAAAGAACAAAGAGGTAAAAAGCTCCTGAACACGCTCTTTATTATCCAAACAGGACGTGTACAATACGTGACGTTTCGGGCAACGACGCCCTTCTTCAAACTTCATATCAAGCATAATACCACATTGTGATGGTGTTGAATTATAGATTGCAATGCACAGCACCTTGGTGATAAACGAGCACTACATGTGCTTTAGTTACCATGTTTACTGATGCTGACAGAAATATTGTTTAAAGAAATTACTGCATTTTACTCAGTATTGTTGTTAGTTCCTATTTCAGTAAATTCAACTCAGCATTGTTTTTTCCTTCTTTTTCATTTATGTAATACATTAAAAATCACGCTTCCGTGTCTTTCAGGATGGACGTGTATGCAGAATCAGCTTTGCTGTCCAGCCCGATCGCCTGGAGCTTAGCAAGCCGGATGGCAGCGATGGGTGAGAGACTTGTTTATGATGGGCTCTGTCCCAGGAAACCTTTTTAGCTTTTAGCTTTGGCACTGAATTGAAAAACAGATTGCTTGTGGAGATTTCTCATTCAAGATGCAGCAAATATGCTCAGGCTTATGGATCTTGGTTGCTATGATTTGAATTCCATTCAGCGCTTGTGCCCTTTCTGGCGAGCTTCTGGTTTCACTTCTAGAATATTACGCTGGTATTGTCTTTCTACGTACGTTTGCTCCAAAGATTTAAATCTGTAGCCGTAAACGTGCATCTGTATACATTACAGGCCGATTACCTGAGCTGCTGTTTGACTGACAGATGCTCTTGGTTTTGTGTTTGATTACCATTATATCTGTTCAGTATAGTTTGTGTGTCTCTGAGGGATGTTTTTGTTCCTGAAATATAAAAAGCATTTTTCATCTCGACACAAATAGACTAAAAGCATCACAGTCCCAAAACTGTTTTTGTAACCTTATGAAAGCCAGTTCCCTTTATGGCTCTGCAAGTGTGTGCTATTTGCCACAGTTCAGTTTCATTGTTTTTTTTGTTTTGTTTCTATAAAAAAACCTTTTCACTAGCTGCTTTGTTTCTCGTTGGCTATGAACATGTATTTTGGTGAATGTCTCATTGATAGTTGTTGATGTCCTGCCAGCAGAACAACATCCAACAGTGATTTCATATACTAGCTGCTGAATATGCATGTGAGTCGGGCTGTAAAAGGCTAAGGAGCCCTCTGCTCCAAATTTTGGTGCAGAACATATGTTTCGTTCTCTGCTACAGACTTGCAGAACAACAGAACACGGTTTAGCTATTCAGTCGGCATTATTATGGGTTGTTGGAAAGCCTGAAGAAAAGAGTCTTGACAGGCTGTCTTTGGAAAGTTTGTCAGCGTACTGAACAAACACATTTCCTGTGTTTTTTGAATTGTAACAAAAGTCTAATGGATTGTGTCAGCTTGTTGACTGTTGGATTGAATTTGCTGTTTATTTTGATAATATATGAATGATTTGACTCTCCTTTTCTTTATTCCCTTGCCTTCTGTTACAGTGTAGTAATAACCATGATATTATTTTGTTGAAAGATTTTTAAATGAAAAAAGCAATTTATACTAATTTACAACACATCACTTAAGAATATTGAAGCAAACTGCTTTTATCCAAACTCAGAGCACATTACATCATTCAAAATGCTGAAATAGGAGAATGCATTTGCAGCCCCAAAACCCCAAGAACTTTTAAAAATGGAAAGTCTTGAAGGAGGAACGAGTTGCAGCCAATTCTGATTCCCAAGGGTGTTGCCATGCTAGTCTCCAAAATACCCCCTCCTGTTTCACAGTAGAAGAATAGAATAGCCTTTATTGTCATTATACAGCTGTACAACGAAATTGGAGTGTAATAACACAAGAAAATGAATCCTGAACCAAGGGGTATAAATTAACTAATACCTGGTGTAATTTTACTTTGTTAAGCCAGGTAATAAAATAAATAGTTTTTTTTTTTGGTTTGGTTTTTTAAGTCCTTATGGGACCTCTGTAGGTTTGTAACTGATCTCCCATCTTTTGTTTCCAGTTCAAAGTTGAGCAGTGGTTCAGGGACAGGAAGGAGCTCCAGGCCAGGCAGGACCAGTGATCCGCCCTGGTTCCTGTCTGGTTCTGACACACTGGGCAGACTGGCAGGCAACACCCTTGGGTAAGTTCTGGCAGGGCTGACAGAGGCGAATGGTCCTGTGAAAGCTCAGTGTATAGAGCTTAGTACTGGTGCAGCAGTGAGTTAGTGGTGTTTTCCCTGCTTTTTTTCAGTGCCACACATTCTGGTGAGAACTTTTTAGGGTGTAGAAAAATGTACATAAATGTATCCGCAGACAGCATTACCATGTTACTACTTTTTTTACTTTACTAAATGGGTGACTACTGGAGAGCCATTCATTGCTACAAAATAATGTTGTGGGTCCTTCTCACTACAATTAAGTATTTCTGGGGGAAAAGTAGAAGGATGGTGTAAACATTGCAAATATACAAAGGCATTAAATAAATCTGTCTATACGCCATTATCTTACAATGTAACAATTTTCTTTCACTATACCTGAATAAATTAGTAAAGAGGCCACCAGTTAAATTCTTAATATTTTTTAAATCTTTCTGATTCCATCTCATTGTGGACTAGCCTGCCTCTGCTGTTTCAAAAGACTGAATTCCTTCGTCACCACATGTGTGCGTGTTTTGAGTCTGGTGTTTTAGTCAGATGGTGTTTTTTGGCAGTTGTGTCTGACTGTGGCCTTACACTGTATGTAACAGGAGTCGCTGGAGCTCTGGTGTAAATGGAGGCAGTGGTGGAGGTGGAAGTGGAGGAGGAGCAGGAGGAGGTGGCGCAGGAGGTGGAAGCAGTGGAGGAGGCGGAGGCGGTGGAGGAGGAGGTGGTGGAGGCACATCGGGTAGGTCGTCCACAGCAGCTCGCGACTCCCGTCGACAGACCAGGGTGATCCGTACAGGAAGGGATCGTGGCTCGGGACTTTTAGGTAGCCAGCCTCAGCCTGTCATACCAGCTTCTGTCATCCCTGAAGAACTAATTACTCAGGTACTGCACGCTCAGCCTATATACAGACTGTTGAAAGTTGTTTTCATGACCTCTTTTTAACGCTTCCTTACGGTGCATATTTGCTTGTTAAAGAGTAATATTCATGAGAGATGTTTTCTACTTTTGTGTCCTTGTACATTCCCCCAGGCCCAGGTAGTTCTTCAGGGGAAATCCAGGAGTGTGATCATTAGGGAGCTCCAGAGGACCAACCTAGATGTCAACCTCGCCGTAAATAACCTGCTGAGCCGGGATGATGAAGATGGAGATGATGGCGATGACACAGCCAGCGAATCCTACCTCCCTGGAGGTTTGTCACACAAATAGGAAATGAGTCTCGTGAAATTACATTTTTGTGTGAAATTACTCCTCTAACAGGGATACTTGAGTGCAGCACATTAATATATAAGTGTCCTTTTGGCAATGAGTTTTACAGTTTTTAATTCTGATCATTGTAAGAAAGCTGTGCTGCAGTCATAAAAAAAAAGTTAAGTGGTTTTATAGTTCAGTCTTAAAACTTGAAATTTGTGTGTTCTTCCCTTACGCAGAGGATCTGATGTCCCTGTTGGATGCAGACATCCACTCAGCCCATCCCAGCGTCATCATTGATGCCGATGCCATGTTCTCTGAGGACATTAGCTACTTTGGTTATCCTTCCTTTAGACGCTCCTCGCTGTCTCGCCTGGGATCCTCAAGAGGTAACTCAGCAGCTCTCTTCCGAGTAGTGAAGGGAAGGCAGGGTGTTGGAAAGGCTTTGGTGGCAGCACTGGTGATGGCTTTTTTTCATTTGGGGATGGCTGCAAAAGGCAACACAGGTGAAAAACTGGAAATCGAGGCAGCTTTACAACTGTGGGTGTATTGCCTAATATTACACTTACAGTTAACTACTGTTGAGGTTTTTTGTGAAAGTGAAATGGTTCTCAGTTGTTTACTGTGTACATTTCCCTTTAGTTTTTTTTAGTTGAGTTTATATTCTAAATGTTTGGTGTTTTATGCTGCATGGCTGTAGTACATACTGTGAGCTCTCTGAGAAAGGCCCGCTAGGCCCACCTGTCCTAACAAGGACCCTTTAAGGCAGTCTATTTAAAACCCTCCCTAGCCCACTTTTAGCCCATATGCATGCTTTCTTTCTGTCTATCCACTTCCTCTTCTATCTCACATTTTAATGAGCGTGCAATGTGACTCACCACAGTATAATTTAGACTCCCACTCAATCTCAAGTATTACAATTGATTGATTTTCATTATAGTCATTCTAAAGAGTCTCTTTCTCTCTCTATTCTTAAAAATATGTTGACGGGTCTTTCCCAGAGAGTGGCTTACTTCTATCCCACTGGTGTGACCTTATTGCATACCAGTTCTCCTTCTTCCCTTAGAGCGTGACTCAGAGCTGTTGCGTGAACGTGAGTCTGTATTGAGGTTGCGTGAGCGTCGGTGGCTCGACGGGGCCTCTTTTGACACGGAGCGAGGTTCCACCAGCCGTGAGGGTGAGCCAAGCCTCGATAAGAAGAGTATCCCTGTGCAGAGCCCTGTCTCCCTTGGAGAGGAGCTCCAATGGTGGCCTGACAAGGTAAGACTACCTTTGTCTTTTTAAAGCACAAAAAAATGTTGTGCTTTAATTGCAAGAGAAGTGGAGGTTGGACCTGTTTCCTTTGATCATCTGATGTCTGTGCAGCATGATTGGAGCCCTTTTGGGTTGAAGTTTTCTTTACCTGCCATTTGTTGAGATGTCAAAATTTCCTTTTCAGGATGGTGTCAAGTTTGTGAGCATTGGAGCCATGTTCTCAGAGCTAGTAGCTGTGAGCTCCAAAGGAGAGCTGTATCAGTGGAAGTGGAGCGAACCCGAACCCTACAGGAATCCACAGGTAAAGAATTCAACCTGTGTGAATAGTAGAATAACTGAAATCCTAGTGAAATAGGACCTAGAGTGACATGTTTGGACGAGGTGAGTGTGTTCAAACATGTCACTAGTACTGTACATCTGTCACTGTAGCAAGCTCACTGGCTAAAAAGGAGAGCTGCTATAGAGCTTGTATCACTGACTTCCTGTCATTTGTCACATTAGAATCCTGCTGTTCATCACCCACGTGTATCCTTCTTGGGCCTGGCTAATGAGAAGATCACATTACTGTCTGCCAATAGCATCAGAGCCACTGTAGCCACAGAGACCAACAAGGTAGATTTTAATTGCTCTTTTTTACACAAGAACAAGGTTGTTTATGCAGCCTGAAGATTGAAGGATGTTTTTTAGTTGCCCGTGAGGCATTCTAACGATCCACATTTATTTAATAAGCTGTTAATTAACTGATGCTTGTATGGATGGCATGCAGGTGGCAACCTGGGTGGATGAAACACTGAGCACTGTGGCTTCTAAGTTGGAGCACAGTGCACAGGCGTTCCCCGAGCTGCAGGGGGAGCGCATGGTGTCGCTGCACTGCTGTGCACTCTACACATGTGCACAGCTGGAGAATAGCCTCTACTGGTGGTGAGAAGAAAAAAATATTTATTTTCTGTGACATTACATTGATTTGGAATATAATTATTTGAGAAATGGCAGCACTGTTCCCATAACATTGTTACAACCCTGTCACTGAGTTTGATGTTGTAGAAACAAGGACTGTTCATTATGGTCAGAACAGTAGGTTACATGTGTGTCTTTACCTTGTAGTCTTGATATTAATTGTTCCTGGCAGTTGTAGGAAATAGCCATGCCATGTGTAGCAAGTGCTGCCTTTGAATTATAAAATGTATGTAAACTTGACCTTGTACCCTGTTCATACAGTAAGTAAGTTTACTGCTTGGATCTCTCTGCAGGGGTGTTGTGCCTTTCAGTCAAAGGAAGAAGATGCTTGAAAAGGCCAGAGCCAAGAACAAAAAGCCAAAATCCAGCGCTGGCATCTCCTCAATACCCAACATCACCGTGGGAACGCAGGTAGAAAGAAACTTGTGGTTTTGCTGTTTTTATAACTTTTCCTTTTGATGAGCTTTTTAAAATTTTTAGTCTTGGGGAATGGACAGAGTTCATTTTCAGTAAATTTTCCATCTCAAAGTTAATTATACATTTAATTTTGGAGTTAATGGTAGCCCTGTTCCCTGATTTCTAAAATAAGAATATTAAAAATGCTAAAATGAGTAACCAAATGTACTTGACTAGCCTGTCGAATTTAAAGTCTGTGTGGAAAACACTGATCAATTAACGGGTTCTTTTTTTTAAAGGTATGCTTGAGAAATAATCCCCTTTACCATGCCGGTGCAGTGGCCTTTTCTGTCAGTGCTGGGATTCCCAAAGTGGGCGTCCTGTTGGAGTCTGTCTGGAACATGAACGACAGCTGCAGGTTCCAGCTGCGCTCACCAGAGAGCCTCAAGAACATGGAGAAGACCACTAAGACCCAGGAAATCAAGTCAGTTTCATTTTTAATTAGCAGAAAGCTCTCACGTGTTTGGTTCTGAATAATTCAATATTTTATCAACCAGATGCACCAGATGGGTTGTTTCACAGCTGTGTCGGTGACAAGTACTTTAAAAAAAATACGGATTTAATGAACTATCAGTCTATCATGTGCTAAAGTGACTAACCAATCACATTAATGATCAATAGGGCATTGAGGAGCTTTGAGAGTTAGGAGTCAGGCAGCCATGCCGTTAGCTTGTCATTAGACAATTTTTGCAATCTTTTGTTAACAAAATCTGCACATGAATGAAGTCACATTAAAAAAAAAAGATGACTTGTTAGGTAATTGGATGAACTATCTACCTTCTGCTGCACCTGCAAGTACCCCCTTGGTGAAACCTTGTTAGACAGTACTTTCACAGAATGCTAATAGGCTTGAACTGATTGTTCAGTCACTGGTAGTTTATGCCTAGCTTGAAGCCTGGCAGGATGGCTTCTACCTCAATCATGATTGTGAGAAGCTAGCTCCTTTTATGTCGGTATGTTTTTCACCACAGAAGTAACAAAGTATACTTGATTATGCACAACAGTAAAATGGATCCGTGTCTCTTGGTCTGCTCCCATAGGACGGAAAGCAAGCCAGAACTGGTGAAGACTGAGATGGGTCCTCCTCCCTCCCCAGCATCTACTTGCAGTGATACCTCTTCAATTGCTAGCAGTGCCTCTCTGCCCTACAGTATGTCGTCTCCTCTCGTACTCTCTTTAACTATTTGCTGTATCAACAACATTCAAGGCTTGACTTTCCCATCTCCCAGGCACAGAACCAATTTCTCCCTCACTCTGTGCTCTCATTAGTCCTTTGACTTTGAAACAGATGGTGCACAGGGTTTTATCAACACCCCCCTCCCCACCTGTCTTCCTGTGAAGGAAATGTGGCCAACTCACAGTATACTGTAGTATATCTGGTTGCCTTTCTACAACCTCTTATCACATGAACCATGTGACAGACTATCAGTTTTAATTACTTTTCCCAAGTACACTCTAAAGTTTTTATTGGAATAGTTTCACAGTCCTATTTAGAAGTGTGCATCTGAGCTGTTTTATTGATCCATGATGTAAATAATGAAGTTTTTTTTTTTCTTTTTGGAATATGCTGTAACAAAATGATTAAAATTAAATGTGCTGTCCCACTTGTAGAGCGAAGGCGTTCTACACCAGCTCCTAAAGAGGAAGAGAAGGTGAATGAAGAGCAGTGGCCTCTTAGGGAGGTGGTCTTTGTGGAAGATGTGAAAAATGTTCCTGTGGGAAAGGTGGGTGCATCTGAAACAAATATGGTTATACAGAGAAAGTCAGACTTTGAAAATCTTTTTTATATCTTGTCATAATGACTGCTGAAGGTGTTTGTGTCCCCTTCTTTTGTGTAATGGCACCTCAGTTTCACAAATTATTACCTTTTTGATGTCATAGGTGCTTAAAGTTGATGGCGCATATGTTGCTGTAAAGTTTCCTGGGACATCGAGCAGCATGAATAACCAGAGCACTGCTGCTCCCACGGATTCAGACCCATCATCTCTGTTGCAGGACTGTAGGCTCCTCAGAATAGATGAGCTACAGGTAGGGGTCGACATTGATCCAGTGTAACTTGCTTTTGAAGCTTAATTTCAATAATTGAGCTTTCCTGTTTGCTCTGCTGGTATTTATGTTCATTGGCTGCGTCATCTCCATCTGTTAAATAGGTAGTGAAAACTGGTGGGACTCCAAAAGTTCCAGATTGTTTTCAGCGCACGCCTAAAAAGCTCTGTATCCCAGAAAAGGCCGATATTCTGGCTGTAAATGTTGACTCCAAAGGTGAGTTCTTTGTGAAGGTTGTGTTTTATATGTCATTGGATATTTTGTATTACTTCAACTTTCCATAGAGGTCTTTATCCACATGGAATATCCCCTGACCTTAAATTTCTTGTCATCTTTCAGGAGTCCACGCAGTGCTGAAAACTGGTAACTGGGTAAGGTACTGTATCTTTGACCTGGCCACAGGCAAAGCTGAGCAGGAGAATAATTTCCCTACTAGTAACCTGGCCTTCCTCGGGCAGAGTGAGCGCAATGTGGCCATCTTTACTGCAGGACAGGTGAGACAGGCTATTGAAAAGCAGGTTTTTACTATATGTTGTAGTAATATTTAGCACATACTCATTTTAAATGTAATTTTTTTTTCCAGGAGTCCCCCATCATCCTCCGAGATGGAAATGGCACAATCTACCCTATGGCCAAAGACTGCATGGGTGGAATTCGAGATCCTGATTGGTTGGACCTGCCACCTATAAACAGCCTGGGAATGGGGGTGCACTCTCTGGCCAATCTTCCCTCTAACTCCACCATTAAAAAGAAAGCTGCTATTATTATTATGGCTGTCGAGGTAACCACGACCTTATAAAGACAATAAAAAATTGTACTCTGCTAAGTAGAACATGTTACGTGTGGTTCTTTGACCAGAATGCTTTGCAGATCCTAACAAGCATTCGCACACGTTTGTCTTTTGTTTGGTTTTTTTGGCACTTTCAGAAGCAGACGCTAATGCAGCATGTGCTGCGCTGCGACTATGAGGCGTGCCGGCAGTACCTGGTCAACCTTGAGCAGGCCTTCCTGTTGGATCAGGGCAGCCAAGCACTCGGAGCACTTTTGGGTCATCGATGTGATGGAAACCGCAATATTCTCCATGCTGCCGTCTCAGTCTGCTTCCCTGTTAGTAACAAGGAGACCAAAGAAGAGGAAGGTAAGCGGCTGTGTCAGGTCTTCAGTGTGTAGGTGTGGAGAATTTGCACAAAAAGTTCCTTGTGAGAATCTTTTAAGGTGGTTCATTTTCCCCACAGGATAAGGATAAAAGCCCAAAGCATCAAATCTGTGTCCTGTTTTATAGTCATGCTGTTGTCAGTAAACAAAACATGTTATATCTTCAAGATGCATAGAGTCCAATAAGTGCTATCCATTATCTTAACTACCAAAAATGCACCCATCCTGTATGTGGTTCGTCTCAAATGATCGTCAGCTATTTCTGTTGAAAAGCACATTTTTAATTGGTCATTTGAGTACTGCTTTAGTATTTCAGTAACATCAAAAAGTATTTCTTTTTTCTTAATTTGTAAGTTCTAGTTGAAGCTTTCCTTTGTCCTCACTTTTTGCCTGCTTCCAGCTAACTCCTTTCCATGCTCAGTGACCATGTTGTTTCATTTCAGAAGCTGAAAGGTCAGAGAGGAACACATTTGCAGAGCGTCTGTCTGCTGTGGAGGCGATTGCCAATGCCATCTCTGTGGTCTCAAGCAACAGCTCTGGAAATAGGACAGGCTCCTCCAGCAGCAGAGGGTAAATATGCTCCAAAGACTGTATAATAAAAATAGTCCCACAGGAAAAGAATCTTTCGTCTGTCTGTTTTCAGCTGTTCATGCAGTAATACTGAAGCGAATTGTTACTGAAGCATTTATATTTTGGGTGGGGGTTTTTCACCAGCCTTCGTCTTAGGGAGATGATGCGGAGGTCTTTAAGAGCAGCAGGTCTTGGCAGGCACGAATCAGGCCCGTCATCCAGTGACCATCAGGATCCTGTGTCCCCACCCATTGCTCCACCAAGTTGGGTTCCTGACCCTCCACCCATGGACCCTGGTAAGTGAATCTCAACTGCTTTTGTGCTGTTTAGGTTCCTCAGTACACAGAAGGATGCAAGCAAACAAAAAGTCACACTGACTCTACTCGACTTGGTTTCAGTTGTTTTCCATTACAATTGAGTATCACCTCAATGTGGGTGTGGTCATCATAGCAAGGCAGCCTGAAATTCCTGTGACGTCGTTTGTATGCGACACACACAGTTGCTTTGTGTAGCTCCCTCAGGATCCTGGTGTCGGCCACCAAGCACAAAAACACTTGTGTTGGTTGGTGTGTAGTCATTTCCCTCCGTGCCAGGTTTCAAAAACAGCAGGTTTCCTTTTGTGAGTCGCTCTCATCACTCCTCTGGTTAAAAAAGTATTTTGTACCAGGTGCACTTGATGGGAAACCTTAATACCAGAGTAGGTACTAGTTTAAAAGAGGCACAAATGTGCCTTTGACTTTTGACACAAAGTCAACTGTTCTCTAGCAACAGATTGAAATCATTTGTAGAATATTGTAAAAGTTATTTTGCCATTTAACTTACAGTCATCAAGTCAAAGATTTCCTAATAAATACATTTGTGACTCAAGTGTGTGGGCATTTTTATTTAAATGTGGAGTTCTTGATTGTCTTCTCGCTGGTACCTTATAGCAGTCCACCCACACCAGTGCAGCCTCTTGAGTTGTTTTTCTATAGTTGCCAGTCTGGAGGCAGTTTTACACAACTTTATTGGAAAGTGTTTGGAGCCTTCATTCCGTTTAGAGAATTACAATAACAGCTGTGTCTTTTGATATTTTGTAATCATAGTTTTATGAAGAATACAATACAAACTGTTTGTGTTTCATCAACAGATGGTGACATTGACTTTATTTTAGCACCAGCTGTGGGTTCACTCACCACGGCATCCACTGGAAGCAGCCAGGGGCCCAGCACCTCCACAATACCAGGTGCGTGTCGTCTTTATCACGTGCCTTTTTCACCAAGGCAGTTTGAGGGCTGAGCCAGCTACTTACCTTTTTAGCGCTTGGAAAACCAGCTCACAGTCGGGAATACTGGTTTAGGAGTGGAACCAACCCTTTGCTAGCTTAGAACCTGTAACATGTCAGAGGCTTTGGGTGGAATTATCCTGACCAACAGGCCAAGTCACAAGAGACTAGCTAACAGATAAAGGACAGCTCAGAACCATGATTAGCCTCATTCCAGGATGAGCGCCCAGTTTGTGTTGGTGAAAATGTTATTGCAGAAAAGTGAGATGTAGAGTTTTAGTGTGATAGGACACAATGGAGGAAAAGAAGTGTGTACATTGTTGAGACATAAATTGTATGTATGCTTAATGTTTGATGCCTGACGACTAATTGTGTGTTCTCCATATGAGCAGGGCCATCCACTGAGCCTTCTGTGGTTGAGTCTAAAGACAGGAAGGCTAATGCCCACCTTATTCTCAAGCTGATGTGTGACAGTGTTGTTCTGAGGCCACACCTACGGGAGCTGCTCTCTGCAAAGTAAGGCTCTTCACTGCTGTACTGAAAATGCCTTACCACCTGCTTTCTGCTTTTCCCTCATTATTTGCACAGTTGCTTCTTTGCTGAAAGTGCTCATGCATATTGTTGCCACTGTTTGACAGAGATGCCCGAGGAATGACCCCATTCATGCTAGCTGTCAGTGGGAGAGCCTACCCAGCAGCTATCACCGTGCTTGAGGCTGCACAGAAAATGGCCAAGGGTAAGTTAACAAGCCGGTTTTTGTTGAGAACTGGTTTGTATTTTTAAAACCAAACTGTTTCATAGGTTAGTGACATGTATTTAAATGCCTACATTCATATGCATTGTGGAAAAAATGGGAGCAGGGATGGAGACATTTGCTCCAATATTATGTGACCAAGAAGCTGCCAGCTCTGAACAGTTTATGTGAAAGCAGCATACTTTTTAGTGCATCTGATATAATTTAAAGTGGTTAGGTAATAGCTGGAACATTGGAGGTTATCCATGAGTTATGTGAATCCTGACCTATTTTGGTGCCCTGCTTCCAGCAGCTAACTGAAGTGTTATAAGTGGAATTCCTGTGTTTCCATGGTTTCCCTTTGTTCCTCAAATGTCTTGAACACAGTGGGTGACCCGGGTATTGCAGAGAAGGAAGATGCCGATTCTGTGTTCATGGAAATGATTTGCCCCTCGGGTACCAACCCAGATGATTCTCCCCTGTATGTTCTCTGCTGCAACGACACCTGCAGTTTCACTTGGACTGGAGCTGAGCACATTAACCAGGTCAGCCTTAGAAGATCCCATTACACTGAAATGTACTCACTAAGGACACACAGTGTGTCTGAAAAATAAGGCGTCTACTTTTGGAATCTGAATTGCTTGACTCTTGTTTGTTTTTCCAATGGATGACATTTTTCATGACACTGGTGTGTATTTAGGATATCTTTGAGTGTCGAACGTGCGGCTTGCTGGAGTCCCTCTGTTGCTGCACTGAATGTGCCAGGGTGTGTCACAAAGGACATGACTGCAAGTAAGTCCTAGTTTCCAGTGCTTGCTCAGGATTCAATCTGTCTTATTGTTGCTTATGATCATTGGTTCCTGAACTTAAGTCACTAGACTTAATACTTTTAACTGTTATTTCCCAGGTTGAAAAGGACTTCTCCTACAGCATACTGTGACTGCTGGGAGAAATGCAAGTGTAAAACACTGATTGCTGGTCAGAAAGCAGCTCGTCTGGATCTGCTGTACAGGCTACTCACCACCACAAATCTGGTTACAACACCAAACAGCAGGTGAGAATGCCATGCACTTAATGCACAAGTGTTTCCTGTTCTCTATAATTATTACCAAATGAATTTAAGTTATTGCTCTACTACTAAAGATGCATTGTGGTGTGGAAAAGCTGGTAGATCTGGTTAACTTTTGTTTCCATTTGCAGGGGAGAGCATATATTACTGTTCCTGGTGCAGACTGTTGCCAGGCAGAGTGTTGAGCACTGTCAGTACAGGCCACCCCGCATCAGAGAAGACAGGAACCGCAAAGCTGCTAATGCAGAAGGTTGGTTCCAAGAAGAAGGTTCTTTACCCACATGCTAACAAATCGGAACCTTTACCTTTAAGTGTTCATTTGAGAGAACAAATGTGACTCCAGCATTCATTAAACCCCAAAAACCAGACTATAGATCCCAAACGCAATCTGTTGTGTTCTCCTTTCAGACTCTGATATGCCAGACCATGATCTAGAACCTCCCCGCTTTGCTCAGCTGGCTCTGGAGAGAGTGCTGCAGGATTGGAATGCCCTCAAATCAATGATCATGTTTGGTTCTCAGGAGAATAAAGACCCGTAAGTATTAGAGTTTTTGGAGTTTGGTCGGTTAACAAGTTATTTAAGAAAAAAACAACAACTCTTGAATCAGTCTGATCCACAATTTCACTGATAATTATAAAACCTGATTTAAATGTTGATATAATCCAAATATTACTGTCATGTACTTATTTGTGCAGCTTGTATTAGACTCCAGTATTTATTATTTTCTAGACTTAGTGCCAGCAGCAGAATTGCTCACCTCCTGCCTGAAGAGCAGGTCTACTTGAATCAGCAGAGTGGCACCATTCGCCTCGACTGTTTCACACACTGCCTCATTGTCAAGTGTGCTCCTGACATCACTGTGAGTCCAGTTAGTCTCTCCCTTCCTGTGTACACAGTGTAAAATCAAGTATGCTTTCCTGAATGATGCAGTCTAAATATTGTGTCCCTGGCTGTGTATTTTGTTTAGGAGTAACTGTAAATTGGTGAATTGTGGTCTTCACTGTTTTATTTTCCTCCTTTATTAGTTCATAGATACGTTATTGGGTACTCTGGTAAAGGAGCTGCAGAACAAGTACACACCTGGTCGGAGAGAGGAGGCCATCAACGTCACCAGAAGGTTCTTGCGCTCTGTAGCCCGCGTTTTTGTCATCCTCAGTGTGGAGATGGCTTCATCCAAAAAGAAAAAGTAAGAACATTCTAATTCTTCATTCTAATGCGTCTATCCACATTAAGTGAATGCTGAATTTAGAGTTCTGTGTTGAATCTATGACTAGCTCCTACCACCACATACCTGTGCATGTCACTGAAGCATAAATCCAGTGTAAAAAGCTGGGAAACGAGCTGTAGTTATAAATCCCTGCTTGACCAATGACCAAGGCTTGGATGGTCACCTTTAGTAGCTGGAGGAAACGGTGGCGCTGAACACGGCAGTCACAGATGTTGAGTGGTTTGCACAGAGGGCTTACCTGTAGTGTAGACTTAACAAAGAAGCATACCAGAATAAATGAAAGGAACAGCCCATTCCTAAAACCTGTTTATGTGCCTTGTACACATTTAATACCAGTTAGACATGATTTTCTGAACTAATACAAGCCTTTCTGTCTTCCTCTCAATTTCTGTCACACAGCAACTTCATCCCTCAGCCCATTGGGAAATGTCGGCGTGTTTTCCAGGCTCTGCTGCCCTATGCTGTGGAGGAGCTGTGTAATGTGGCGGAGTCGCTAATTGTTCCAGTGCGAATGGGTATCGCAAGACCCACTGCTCCTTTCACTTTGGCCAGCACCAGTATTGATGCTGTTCAGGGTAGTGAGGAGCTTTTCTCTGTTGAACCACTACCACCAAGACCCTCGCCTGACCAGTCCAGCAGGTTAGTTTGTTTTCTTTGCACATGGAGTTGCAAAGTAGTTTGTAAAGTGTATCCACACTTTCCCCCCTCAGTCAGGCTGTAAGGCTGATTAGGGTATTGTCACTGAGGACATCCAACTTTGTGAAATGATAACTTGAGAACAAGGCGCCGTAGCATTTTTAAAAGTTCAAATCTTGACCTTCTGACCTTGGCATCTGAAAATCTTTTAATTAAAAAATTATGACATCATGGTCAGAGGTCAGTCCAAAACCCCTGTGGTGATAAAGGGATGTCTGACTATGATACTTCCCATAATAATGGCAATCACAGAAAGTGGCAGTATTCAGTGGTTTAGCCTTTGTTTTTCCTGCTTCTTACTGAACCATTTGCTTTTGAATTGATATGGTGAATAAAGTCACTAAGACTCATAGGAACCCCATTAAGATCTACTGAGACCTGGTAATTATGTGTTCGAGGAGGCTGAGGGGGAGCACTGACGGTCAGCAGTATTTTTTGTTTGTTTGCCATAATGGGCTTGTTTCTGTTTTTCCAGCTCCAGCCAGACCGCTGCCTCTTACATCATCAGGAACCCCCAACCCCGACGCAGCAGCCAGTCTCAGCCTGTCAGAGGAAGAGACGAGGAGCAGGATGATATTGTATCAGCAGATGTGGAAGAGGTTGGGAGCCTCATTAAATCATTAAGACCATAATGAACTTTGGATTGTGCATATGTGTGCAGTGCATGTTGGTTATGGTTTCTGAGAAAACCCACATAATACATATTTTATTTATTTGTGTGTGTGCGTGTCCTTCTGTTACTCTTATCATTTCCGGTTTGTCTTACCACAAAATTTTATTTGTTGAATTTGAATCTGTTGTGTATCTGACAGGTTGAAGTCGTGGAGGGTGTAGCAGGGGAGGAAGATCATCACGACGACCAGGAGGAGCAGGGAGAGGAAAACGCTGAAGCAGAGGGGCAGCATGATGAGCACGATGAGGATGGTGAGACTTTGGTGGCGTATAATTGGAGTCTTAATTTCATGAAGTCAGTGATGACCAGGGTGGTGACATGTTTTTGTTTTTTAGGAAGTGACATGGAGTTGGACCTGCTGGCAGCAGCTGAAACAGAGAGCGACAGTGAAAGCAACCACAGCAATCAAGACAATGCCAGCGGTCGCAGGAGCGTCGTCACAGCAGCCACTGCCGGTTCTGAAGCAGGTTCATTAACAGCTATTTTTAATCCATCACCTATGACCTAATGACATTTAATAACATTAAAATCCCCATACTTTACAAACGTTCCCTTTGATCTTTTTTCTTTAGAAATGCAGTCACTTGTTTTGACTGAAATCTTGACCATTTTTTAAGGCTCCTATCACTTATTAAAAATAAATTACATTTCTGTCTTTCTGGACTTTGGTATGTATTTTTTTCCTGGAGCATTCTGAGTCAGTCCTCAGAGAATCACTAGTTCTCAACAATCAGCATTTCGGACTGTGAGGATTTATGTTTGGAGAGCTAATGATACAGCAGAGGAAAAAATGGTCCCTGGCTGAATACCACATGTATTTCATTTGCAGGCAGTAGGGTGTCCTTGGCATTTCCTATTTTTGGTATGAGCTCCTCTTTCCTACAATGCATATACAGATATCAGGGCAAGAGTGAATTTGCAAAGTGCATACACAGTTTCCTGCTGAGAATTCCTTCAGTTCGTCCCCTTCTCACATTTCACTGTAATTGTCTGTCAGTTTTAACTAATGCCATCCCTCATCACAAGTGTAGTCTTGTTGAACTTTTATCCAAATAACAAACTAATCAACTTGTAACTGGTGTGGGTTTTTTTCTCTGCTTGGTCATCTGAAGTGTGTATTTTCTACTAATGATGACGTTAAACATTCTTGTAGATTTTTCCGTCAAGTGAGGGACTGATGATCGTTTTCTTTGAATGTTTTAAGAAAGAAAATTTCACTTGAGAATATTTAGAAAATTAAAGGATATATTGTTTAGCAAAAGCTGACCAGAAGTGTATCCAGCTATTGTTCTGACTTGATGCTTCAGTTTTGTATTTGTGGTGTTTTGCCTTGTAGTGGTGTGATTCACTAACCTGCACTCCTGCCTGGATAAATCTGATGTGAAAGCTAAGAGTGGAATGCGAGTGGAATACGTGAACATTAAACTGGTCTTTCTTATTTATTTATTTCCTTCATCCCTTTTCTTCTTTACTTTAAAGGTGCCAGCAGTGTCCCTGCCTTCTTTTCAGAGGATGACTCCCAGTCCAATGACTCCAGTGATTCAGACAGCAGCAGCAGTCAAAGCGACGATGTTGACCAGGAGACATTCCTTTTGGATGAGCCGCTGGAAAGGACGACTAACGCATCACATGCTAACAGTGCGGCTCAGGCTCCTCGCTCCATGCAGTGGGCTGTGAGAAACACCCCCAGCCAAAGGGCACCAGGAAGTGCTCCCTCCAGCACCTCAACACCAGCTGGTCTTGAGGTGCTGGAGGGAGCACTTCCT
>VOQJ01025755.1:7938-19384 GCA_015052665.1 Apistogramma diplotaenia | reverse complement strand
GGCTGGAGTTAAGAACATTTAGGAAAGGAAAAAAGCCCCCCCTGGAAGAAAAGTTGTGTACTTTATAAAAAAACAAAACAAAAAAAAAAAACAGGAGAATTATTGCAAAAATGAATGTGGCACAGTATTCATTTCATGTCATTTCGCTGACAGGTGAGAACAGAATGCTAAAGTCTGGTCTTTAACCTGAAGCTCCCTAAAACAAAGTCTGTGTGATATAGATTGTGCTGATGTGAGAATGAAGCCGTTGATGTTCGCGTGCTGCTAGGAACTGTTAGTAAGCACACTCTGTTCAGGCAGCTCTATCACCTACAAAAAACTTTGATATAATTAGCATTTCCAGTAATGTGCCAATGTGTCAGCAGCAGACTGCTTCCTGCTGTGTGCCACATGTGTGCCAGCACGACTGTGAAGAATATTCTGACCTGATTTTCCCCAAATTATCTGAAGTGCACGTGGGAAAACATCTTAGTGGAGGTAACTTTCCCTCTCTGCTATGATTTTGTATTTAAATATAACTGAAATTACACCACAGTCATTTTCTTCAGCATAGATTTAGTGACTTCCCTACGCCACTTTTTGTGTTTTCTCGCATCTTCTTCACCCAACTTCCCGGGATGTCTGTCCAGACCTGGAATGCCGGCTATATGGATGAAAATTTTTAGTGTCAACACCAATACTAGTGTCTTCCTTGGTTCTGTAATGGTTCTGTCAGTACCTAACTCTCATGGTTATCCTGATTTGACACACTGGAGTACTTTATCCAAATCAACATTTCCGAGCCTTGTGCAGCTGCATCTCTTTTCCAAGGCTGGGTTGGTGTGCGGTTCACATGCTGTTGCATCAGTCCTGCTAATGTTAAAACTGTATCCTCGTCATCTGGTTTGCCTTCTTGGTCTTAAATCCTTTTACTGAAGACTATCCAAAGTATATATATAAAGAAAATAATGTTTTTTTGGTGTTGCTTAGTTTCATTTTTTGAGAACATAATTGGAGCATGATGTAGATGTGTGAGGACTAAAGATATTCAGATATTAATTTAAGAGTGAGGTCCCATATGCAGAACACAGGAGACAGACACTTCAAGTAAAGATTAGCTTTAATAGCCGATGATGTTAATAAACTGTCCATGACAGTGAAAAACACAAATCCAATCCAGTAATGCACAGGCTGCAGACAGGAAACATGCACAAACCCTCTGACAACAGACAGATGGAAGATAGACTATATGTACACTAAAAATTAATTAGTCCAACAAGAAAACACTGGCAAAAGAAATTAACTCTTGTGACAACCATCAGGAGAGCACAGAGATAGAAAGTGAAAGTAACACAAAAGAATACTAACCTTCAAAGTAAAACGGGAAGTAACCAAAAGACTAAAAATAGAAACAAAGATTGAAAGAAGACAGAAAGGGAAGCACTGAGGGTGCATGAGCGAGATTGCAGTGAAATCAATGCGGAAACTAAAGTCAAAAGGACTGAACATCATAATACACCAGAACATAAAGGAAATCCAAATCAGACTCTCAATATACAATAAATATAAAAATCGAAACTTCAGCTTCTTCATTAATCCAGAATAAAAACTCAAACTCAGATCTATTAACCAAGAATCAAAAGTACACAGTCCCCCATGACCATGATAACATCGGCTAGTATAATTTATGTGTGCATACAGTATCTGGGAGTTATTTATAAAAGGTAAAACCTTTCATAGCTTTCCAGCTACGTATTTCACCAGTTAGTTTCGAACTCTGGAGTGAAGACAAGATTTCACACTGCTGTCTGTTCAGCTGTGATTTGTACTCAGCTACAGGTACTGCAGGCAGCACTGGAAGTATTTCATGTCAGATGATATATTGTAAGCTAATCTTGGGTTTTATATGAGTTCACTTGGGCACTGGTTACTGGAGAATCTCCAGGGCCTAAAAATTATATTTGAGAAAGCTTGAACAGACTTCTTTTATATACTGTATTCTAATTTGCCTATTATTAAGAACTTGTAATGGTTTGTTTACATTCATACAGTTACTGTTTCATATTAGACATTTTCCTCACAAGCACACTGGGATTTTAACATGTAGTTTACCTTTGTAGAAGTCCTGATATCTGTGGTCATTAAGGTTACAAAAGCCATTTAACTGTATTGAAATTATTACCACTTTGCTTTGCTTAATCTCAGTCAGGTGATACAGCATCAGCAGAAAGTGCCATGGAGACTGTTACCCTGGCAATGCTGTCACAGCAGTGAGGGAAGGAGGGGGAAATGAAGTCAGGGCGACCAAACAATTGCAATAATGTGAGAAATGCCAGAGATCACCAAAAGAAGAAGAATAGCTGTAAAGGAAGGGTGATGAAAGAAGATCAAAAAATGAAAAGCTCTGCTTTAAAACTGGCACCGCTAAGTTCCCCGCAGCTGAGTGCTGCTAAACCTTTCTATTTTTCCTCTCTTTTTGTCTTTGGTGTTGCTGGATATTTAGTTACTAACCAAATCTAGGCATTATTACTGACATTTCTGCTTTCACTGTGTCACAATATACCACATTCTGATTGCAGCAAGATAAGAGTCCAACTCTGCCTTAAATTTGAGTTATAAATAAAAATAACCTTAGAACAGAATTTATCTGATAGCACTCCAAAATGTACTGTGAGTAGAAGAGACTGAAAGTGCATGATCCTGAGTGAATATGTTATTAAGACTTGAGACAGAAAACCTTTTAATATCGTATTGGCTTCATGTCCAGGAGTGCTCATTCTGAGAACAAGGATAGGCCTGATGAAAGAGACAAAAGGGCAGCTCCTGCATGGGAAACCAAAGCTAAGTAAGTTCTACAGAAAACAAAACAACATGAAAAATTGAAGAACTGTGGAAATGTGCAATAAATACTTTACAGAATCAATATGAGAGATGATTTAGCAGACATGGGGGACGTATCTCCAAGTTTCATCATGACTAGATTCGTGTGAACGGATCATAATTGTAATGTCTTGAAATATTTCTAATACAATCCTCATCAAAATGCAACTTTCACTCTTCTAGTTATGGCACGTGTTAACGTGAGCATCGTGTATGTGAAAGGGCCTGTTTCAAAGTGCCTTTACTTCAGAATACTGCCGTACCTTTCTTGATTAGTGAATGTAGCAAATCAAGACAAGAAACGTATGAGTAAGTGTGGCAGAAATATTAAAGTAATTAAAAGTGAGAAAATTGAGCTAATCATATCCTGCTTAGGGCCCTCATTAAGCTGAGGACAGCCCCGAATGCTTTGACACTCATGCACGTTGGAGAGAGATGAGGCTGGTTGTCAGGCAATCGCCTGATAAAAGCGGTGTGTTATGGACAGCAGAGGACCGTCTGTAGCATATCAGCAAATGCTGCTTTATAGCACAGAAAGACCTCATTACTGCTTGTTTTGTGAAGTTTCTTTGAAATCTTGCAAGAAAGAACTGTTAAGCAGTTGATGTGAATTTTAAAATGTTGTCTCGAGGTGCACCCTGGGTAAAAAATAATCACTAGTATAAAAGACTTGTTCTTTTGGAATTGATATATTAATGGCAAAGACTTAAATCACATCCCACAGTAGAAGCTCATTAATCTTTGCCACGTCCTCCTAGTTGGATAGGTTGTATCCCTGCATTGGGAGAAAGGGTGCCTTGGTCAAGTCCAGTCTTTATTAAGATTAATGAACAGCTTGACATTTTTAGTCCTCTGTCTGAATCGATAATTTTAATACTCATGAGAGCCAATGGGGATCTAAGCTTGTGGAACACACATTGTGGCCACAGGGTGCATGTTAAATGTCCAAGTGGTAATCAATGCAAAGAAATTAGCTATTGATCTCTTATAGTTTTGTAATAGGTTATCTATTGGTTTGCTCTTTCGGAAAATTCCAATATCAGTCGGATGGAATTGTGCTGTTAATATTGCTGTGGGGAGTTTGTATGTATGTGTATGCGTACACGTACACCCACTTTCCATTTGTGTTTTCCCGTGCGTGCAGGGTCACATTCTAATTAGCACAGAGGGCAGACTGTAAATAAACATGTTTAGGAGCATATTGGTGATCCACAGTTCATTACAAATAATGCCGGGAACTTCTGATTGATTTTACACAAGCTCAGTGCTGACTAGAAGACAAGCGCTTATAAAGAGCTGTTAAAATATTTCCACTTTCTTGCATGCTATTAGCGATAGGTCATATAAAAAATTATATAAAAAATTTTCAGTTATTTTTCAAGTGTGAATGTAAGATGCTGCTTTAAAGGTCAGAAAGCCTACTGTGGTTCTAACGAGAGTTCTGAGATTAGATAAATCTGATATCACGGATAAGTCCAAGTATATTTGATGACTCATTTTAGCATTTTTACATTTTTGTTTGTGCTTCTTTGCATTCAAAAATGACTTCAGCTAGTTGGGAAATTCCCTCACGCTTATTTTAAAATTAAACTATGTGGCCGTTGTGCTTCCTGACTTCTCCTACCAGTTGACTCACCAGTCAGGTTGCTATTGTTGCATCCTACTGTCTGTGGGGAAGTTGGAGTGGGCTGTACTCTTAACTCCGCTGTCTTGGACTGCAGCTGCTGTTTGTAGACCATGTTTCACTCAGAAAATCTGCTGTTGTTGGAGGACCACTCTAACCAGAACAGGGAGCAAATGGAGAACTTGTTTATGTGTGCAGAGCAGAGCAGGGGCTGTCATTGTCAGCTGCAGTAGGCCTACATGGCGAATGAAAGGTTTGCAAATGAGAAACTTATAACAATATTTTAAATTGTTTACTTGTGTGCACACCTCCTTTTCTCATATTAAGCTGCACCTCCCAGCGGCAAAAAAAAAAGAAAATTATCAAAATCTGTTGGGAACACTGATAAAGTTACAAACGGAAAAAGTATTAATGCAGACTTTTTTTAAAAGTTTTTGTGGTCTGTTTCCCAGAACGTTCGCTGTGAGGTGGGGATGCTGTGCTGTGAAATTGGGGAGCTTGGACAAACTGGACATTGCAGGTCAGAGGTCATTCCTCCAGAGGAGGCACTTCTGAAAGAGTTTGCAACATCTGGGCTGAACTGCTGGCATGTGGATCCAGTCATTCGTTCGTGGTTACAGGTGAAGTTCCCAATTCACTTGTATAATAAATAAAATCCAGGAAGTCTTTCTGGATATTGAGCGGTGCAAGTACAACGATGGGGGGAAAAAACAGTAAATAATAAAAGAAATTACCTTATTTTTATTTATTTATTTTACCAGTATGCCTGAAGAATACATTTTCAATATTATTTGGTTCTTTGTTTCATGGTTATACTTCCACCATTTAATCTCAAGCTGCACCAGCTGGATTTTATTATTTATTATCTTTGTTTGTGTGCATATTGTTTGTTTGTGTTGGGTAAAAAAATTCTAAATTGATTTACAAATGCCAAAATTGATTTTGTCATAATGTTACTTAATAATGCGATTAGCAGAACAAACTAAAAAGGCACAATGAACCTGAACGCAGCATATCGTTTATACAGGAATATAAAGTTATTGCCGTTACCTGCATTACTTTCTTTTTGAAAAATAAAAATGTGCAAAATTTCACGCGCACCTTTCTCCACCTTAATCAGGTGGAGGTATGTTTCTCAGCGTAGTGGTACAAAGATTGGATTGAGAGGTCTGGCTCTGAAATAAAAGGCACAGAGTCCCTCACAGAGCTTAAATCAGGAATTATTGTGACCTGAAAATTGATTAGAATATAGAAGACTAAACAATTTAGCAGGCGAATACGCTCATTAATTTTTGCTACTCTTTCTGGTGTTTACCATGTTTAAGTCTTTATTGCATCTTTGAATTTGTGATGTGTTTATTTTGCTCTGGCATGCATTTGGAAGTTCGAATGGTGCAAAAGCCAGTGTGCCGTTTCTTAACGTCACTGAGCGTTTGGAATGCTTGCAGAACAGGGAGTGTAGAGAGTCAAAATCAACAAGGTGTGCATAAGCAAACAAACTCATTGAAATTGTAGCAACAAGCATACAGAGTCTATCATGTGATGGGCATGTCTGCTCAAAGTGCCTTGCAGTACCCGGAGTAAGGAATGCATACATGGGATATCCAGTAATGGTTTCAGCTGATGGTGCAATGAAGAGGCAGCATGAATAGGTCCCAAACATGTACAATGCCGTAATTGTGGATTTTACATACTACATGAAGTGTCTTTTCTTCCTTACCCATGAGGTAATACTGGCCTACTTATTTGCCAATTTGATAGAAACCCTGATGGCAGGAAGAGAGTAGGCTCCTTTAGTACATTAGCTGGCAGTGGTCATAAATCAGTAGCCTAGATAAGTCTTATAGATCACCCCAACACAGGGATCCTTTGCCTCTGCCGTCATTACAGGGAAAAAGGTGACATTTTTGATTGATTAAAATGGTGCAGGCTAGCTTAGGCTAAATCATGTTAAGTGATGCGACATTGCAGTTTCACATATCATATTTCTGTCAAGACAATGATGGTGGAAGGCATTGTCAAGGCATGATATCTGACAACAGCAGACATCTGGGGGGACCGGAGGAGATTTATGGGAAGGTTTTAGTGGTCTGAGGGAGATGAGAGAGAGTAAAAAGTGGTCCTTTTTTGTGCATTGTCACTTCCAGAGTGACTGTAAATTTTACTCCAGTGCTGTTGGGAATTGGAGACATTTACACATCCTGACAAATTGCTTGCTGTAAAAGTATTTATTGGTCATGTCTTCCCTTTATTCTTGGCCAACTCACAAACATATAACCCCTCCCTCACAGACGCAGGAATATTTATCCAAAGCAAATTTATGTGACATGCATTTATGCGCTGTACCTGAGCTATAGCCTGGGATATGTCATAATGGTGTCATGTTAATGTTTTAATAGAGGGGGTCTTAAGTAGGTCGTAATGGTTTTATATTGGCCAGATTGTCCCAAATCAATGGCCATTTAGCCCAGTGAGCTCCGAGAAAGGCTTTTTTATATGGGAAATTAGTTTGCAAGGGAAATCCTTAAGGTGTACAGAAATCTTGCTTGTGTAACTTACCACACACACACACACATGCACGCACACTCTACCACACAAAGATAAACTGTTCACTGATTTAAGGTTGCACTGCAGCGACTGTGACATTCAGTGATCAGTTATAAACAAGACCGACCATAGGGGCTTGTTGCCATGGTAAACTTGTACATTATGTGAATTATGCTTGAGGGCATTTGATTTATGTTCTGATTGCAAGTGTGAAAATGAAACCGTTTTGATGAAAGGGTCTGGAATGATGAAAATTTGACCAATGTAAAAAAACATCTTTATTTTCATTCATTTCAAATTATAGACGATACTTTTTTTTTTACACTGCAATGAAGTCCAGTCACCTTGTCCTCCTCATGAGACCATTTTTTAGGCAAACTTAGGCTATTCTGTTGACTTTCTTGTTCTGTTTCAAATACGGCTTCACAATATAAATTGTTGCCACTAGGTGGCACTGTGAGACTGCCAATTAGAAAGTATAGCAGGAGAAGGAAGGTGGGGGTAGGTGAGGAAAAGGAGGCTTACTTACCTCACACTCAGACAGAGCTATAATTTACTAATAGTGTGGAAGCCGCCATTGCTGTTATCTTTTAATAGATTTGTACGGGGGAAAGCAGGTGCCTGTTGTTAATGCGTCCAATTGCCCAAGTTGCCTACAGAATTTAGGGCATCCATCACTGTCGTCGGCGGTGACACCCTGTCGTTCTACTTCACGCGGCGGGCCGGCCAGGCTGGGTTGGTAACAGATGAGGCTTCTCTCTCCTCTAGACGCCCACAGTCACACAGAGACAACCACCATACGTGCTTTCACATGCATACACACACACACACACAAAACACACATTCTTAGAGGGCAAACTAAACTCATACCTATTACAGCAGGAAGTGTATATGGTCATAGTTTATGCGCCTTTCAGTATTCAAAATTCTACACATAACATGCTATGCCATAAATAATAATAAACAAATTATGATAAATATAAAATAGAGCCCATAAAACCATAAAATATGACCAGTTTACACATTGTGAAAATGATTTCATCAAGCTTTAAAACTCAGTACGCTTTGCTTATTCGCAGTGACAGTTATAGATCCTCCTGCAGTAAGTTAACGGGTCCTGGGCCACAAATTTTTACTCTAATAGTCTACATAACCATATATGTCACCACGGATAACAGCACTTCCTGCAACTCTGCAGATGTTACGCCTGAACACTGCAAATCCAAGCAGCACATTGTCCCTTAACTTAACTTGCACACAGATCACTGCCAAAGGAAGAGTGACTGGAGGAGAAGCAGTGGAAGGGTGAACCTTTGAAAACCAGCTGGCAACCAAGTGCTGTTAAGCATTTTTATTCTAAGTACTAGTTGCCTGTAAGTTTCACTAACTTAAACCCCACATGACTTAACTTTACTATATTTGCAAAGCATATTTTCCAAAGCTAAAGCTAGATTGTATCCTGTTTGCACTTGTGCCTGTGCAAACAGGATACAGTTTGTTTGTATAGGATGCAGTTTGTTTGGAAAGCCAACTTACCTTCATCTGGTGCTTTGGCAACTTGATGATCCCTGATATTATTGAAATTCGTTTAGGTTACTCAGATGAAAAAAAAAAAAGATGGCTACTGTTACCGACTGAGGTCGTTTTATATTTTTAGCACAAAATCTATGTATAGTACTAAGCAATGTTAAAGACTAAATCAGCAACTTTATCAACATATGTCAATATGTAGGTCTAATCTTCTAAAAGAAGAAGGTACGCAGTTTTAAAAAGCATGCAGGTTCTGTTTCGCTCATTCTGTGCGGTAGGAGAGAAAAAGTTGTACAGAGCACTTTTGCAGAACTTGGGACCAATAAGAGACACCTAAAAGAGTAAAACTTTGCTTTGTTTGAGAGCATCCTTTCTGTCAGACACAGAAACACTAAGTTTTGCTGTTGAGTTCAAGTATCCAGGGATTTACATGTGGCTGCATGATGTCAGCTCTGTTCCTCGTATGGGATTTATATAAAATTACTTCTTATTCTATTAAAACCTGATATGCGGCTGCTTTCGTTGCTTTGTGACACTACCTGTATTTGACGTAGAATTTAAGACTACAGTTTGGAGTCAACACAGCTGCAGGGGACAGAAATACAGTACATTTGTCATAGTGACAGTTTATAAGAAATTTCCACACAACCACATACAGTACTCCTTTTGTTGTGTGTTTATTGTACAGTTAATTTGCCAAATGCTGCGTTTTCTTTGAATGCTTCTTTTATTTATTCACTCGCTTAAAAAAAGCATCTCGTAATCATCTGATTATTTAAAATGATTGCAACTTTAAGTTGAATTCTTTGTGTGTGGTAACTGACCAATTATAAACAGTTCATTCAAATGTTAGCTATCTAGCAAATGCAAGTTAATACATAACAATATCAGTGCAATGACTGCAGTTTTTTTAAAAAGTAGAATTTAGTAAACAAACAACAAAAGTTAAAAATTGATTATAATTTAACTAGTTTATAGTTAGCTATGCTGGCACAGTTTCTATTAACAAGATTGTGTTCTTATTCAGTTCATTCAAATTCTCAGTGTTTTTTGAACACACACTCATTTGTATTCATTAAATAAACATGAGGAAAACAGGCACTGAAATAGCTTGTTTCTTGCTTAAACACTATGTTAGAGAAGGGAACTGGCATTTAAAAAAAAATCATTGTAAACTTTGCCCCTACATTGCTTTGAATTCCTGACCTTCTAACTCCACCCCTGAGCTTAGCCAGGGGCACCAGTTTGCTTTCAGGTTTGCCCTCCGCCCTGGAGAACACTCTGCACAGCTGTATTTCTTTGGACCCAGGCTGCGAGTTGGATGGTATACAGAGGTGCCTGCTAATACCTTGTTAGGGCTGTTGCAGTTGCTGGGTCTCAGTGAGGTCACTGTCAGTACTGTTTTAGTTCGAGGCCCTTGATCTGCAGCTCGCTGGATGAAGCCAAGGACTGATGTGCTGGCCGACTGTGACCTATAATATTCTGCTGGAGGCCTTGCACTTGTGACTACACTGGATTGTTAGAAGCCGGATAACTTAAGTCAGAAATGGTTATTTTGAAGGTGTTTTAAGCAAATACTAAAGAATATTTTTTTAACCTTTTATTGTCTGGATTAGATAGATATGTCAGAAGTTTGCCAGAAAGTCCGTATGCTATCCTGGGATGCACAGATGGAAGACTGAGTTAGGCGATTCGATTCTTCTTTTTCTTTGTTTCTGTTGCTGCTGTTCTCTTCAAGTTTTTTCCATATGAGTTATGAATCTTGGTGTCAGGTGTTAAAAAACATATGAGAGCTGTGACCCAGCTTCCTTACCCTCTTTCCCTCTCTGACATCTCTCAACATAAAACAGAGCTCTCGCTCTCACCATAATTGTAACCATCATTACAGTTGCACTGCTTTTCCCCCAGTTTTTTTCCCCCTGCAACGCGGTGATGAACATTGTAACAATTTTATATTCCTCAGATGGTCTCATTTGTCTACATTGAATAACTTATAAAAAAAAAAAAGCACAATGTAATGACATCATGCACATGACAGTGATAAAGAACACAGTCTGAAATTTCAGAGTGCATAATGTACAATTTCTCTGTGAAAGCAAGTATTGATAAAGCCTCTGTTCTTTGAGACAGGACAAAAAAAAAAATCAAATCTCCGTCTAGTTTGGTGACATCTATTAAAACTGAGTACAGCAGACATAGTTTCCATTAAATTATTTGGCCCCGAAATCCAATAATTATTAGCATTCAGGGCACCTTTATTTCTGTAAAATTAAAGGGATCCAAAAATGGAGAGCGAGAGATCTAGACAGACTGGGACAAATGACAAAGACAGTCGGAATGGCTGGGAAAAAAAAAAAAAGCACTGACCCTTCTTTTCTGCCTTAAGCAGAGCTTTCTTCTGGAAATGTATAATTCACTTGGACTGTCCGGGATCTGTGTTGTTAATTTGGAGACCTATTTTCTCATTTCCTCTTTCTTCCCATCTTTCTGTCTTCCCATCTGTGCCTGTAGGCAAATGCACCTTTACCTATGTATTTTATTGTCTTGTTTAATGTTTGTCAAAGAGTGCAATACTGAGAGTAATTCTAGGAAAGTATTGGCCATCCCCTGCATGACAACTCCAATATGTCTGCCTTGGACCGAGCACTGAGGAGAGCTTTGATAATAATTTGCCATTTAGCTGTTTTGATGTTTTTCTATGATTTCCCAGTTGGCGAAGGTGGATGAGCAGAAAATGGAGGAAAGGGGGGGGAAAAATAACCCTGTCCTTGCTTCTCATCCTCTGTGTCACTTTACTGTTCTTTCTCCCTTTCTTTCTAACACCCCCCCCCCCCCGTGATTTCCTGTTTTATTTTCTTTAAAAAGATTTGCAATTTTTTTTTTACT
>VOQJ01025754.1:9462-26840 GCA_015052665.1 Apistogramma diplotaenia | reverse complement strand
CACATGAGATAAGTTCACATCAAGGTGACGGCTCCTACTGCAGAGCATGTAAACAACAAAGTGGCTACAAAAGAAAAAAAAAAGACTTGTTTGTCGCAGCGTTTGACGAAAGCACGAGAAAACGTCAGCGTGTTCATATTTGTGTGTGAGCAACAAGTACATTCCCTGTGAGAAAGTTAGTGTGTGACAGCACGCACCAGCCCATCTGTGGATGGCTGTGTGTGTGTGTGTGTGTGTGTGTGTCAGTGAGAGTGAGAGAGAGAGAGACTGTTTGTTTTTACAGCAACCAGCAGGATCTCCAGCTATGAAGGACGCCGAGCAGCACAGTGGAGGGGAAAACATCTCAGAAAACAAACAGACTGACTCATATCAAGCTGCTATCTAATAAATGTTTTCAACAAGGAAACTAAAAAAAAACAGCAATGCCCAAATCACGGTCACATAGAGCACGTACACCTCTCTCCCTCTGCCTCCCCCCTGGACTCTCCCACCCCTTTCATCAGTCCATGCGTTTTGTTTCTTTTTTGGTTCATCTGATAGTTTTCCTTTTAAGGAATACTGCCCCACAAATACCATTTGTACCTTTAAAAAAAACCCCAAAACTTACTGCTATTCTTGAAGTGCTGCTGTAACAATGTAATTGCTCCATTGTGGTGAAAATAAAGGATCATCTTGTGTTTTGAAAGGCTTTCATAACATGAACCCGTGTTCCAGTTCACCGTGTTACATACTGATGTGTGCGCTGCAGAAATCGCAACATAAAAGAAATCCAATGTCAACCCTCGACTGACCGAACTATTTTAGCAGCTAACTGACCTCATCATGCAGTATTTCACACAGGAAACAACAGACAGACTTTTGCTTAACGGCCCTGCTTGTGTTTATTATGCTGTTATTACTATGTGTGGCAGATACTGTGAAGGGTTCTAATGTCGTTAATTATGATTTCATTGTTTTAGGAGAATACTATGTATGTAAATGTAAAATACTAATTATACAAACAAATTACATTTACTAGCAAACGCTCGGCCGACATGTTTATTTTTTTATTTTTGTTCTATATTTCGTGACGACTTGGAACAGAATTCTGTCAGGAACACTGCTGCTGACTTAAGTTGGACACAAAGTGAGAACGTTAACGTCACATTCACAGGGGCATGATGAAATGAAGATATTGCATAGGAAAATCTAAAGAATTTGGATTTATAAGGAATGCTTTTCTTTAAACATACAGGTATTAATAAAACGCACTTCATGCTAGGTTGTGAAAAGCCTCAGATTCTCCCAAAGCCACAGACAAATGTAAAGGGAGGACGAGCTTATTGATGCGGTTTGAGGACACCTGGAGGTTTGTGGGTTAACTCTGCTTTTATACAGGCAAGTGAGGGCTTGAGGGGCATCACAGACAGTATAAAAGGTGGATCGAGTTCCAATCTATAGATTTTCTGAAGCCTCAAGATTAGTTTTCACCATCACCATCTTGGTTACAAAATCTGGATGTATCGAGGAAGGTCGGGTCTGACTGTATAACTACTTGCTCATTGGCTACTGAGCCAATAGTCCTCCTTTCTGAAAAGAAAAAAGAAGGTACGACCAAGATTTACAAATTTTTCATTCAGTATGACCCAAAATGAGCGAGTGAACCCATAAACCAAATCAAGACAGAAAGCTTTTTGCAACCAGTTATTAGCATCATATCCATGTTTTATACTTTCTGTGATTGAAACTCAATTTGTTTTGTTTTACACAAAAGCCTTCTTCCTATCACAGCCTTCCACAATAAAAGCCCCTGTCATACACACATGGTGTGAATGTGAGACTACAACACGGCTACAACAGACATGGCGCCACAAAGAGAGACAAGACAGGAAACAAAGTGTTTCAGTTTGTTGGTCACTGATAATGTGTCTCGGGATCTCCAGCTGCAGGATTTTGAACTTAATCAATCATAATATTGGAATAATGAGCTTCTTCAGGCAGACTTGGTAAACAGACACGTTTCCCAACGCCCACACACGCTATTGCCTGGTGATGTTTCCGGTGATTGAGCCCGTGACTCTGGGAGCCAGCACATCCCTGACGGCAGCGAGGGGCAGGACAGGAAGTGGCTGCAGACAGGAAAAGGGGAAGTAGGAAGTAAAGAGGCGGGACGCTTCCCCGCTGCCAATCTGGACTCTGAGACGTCCTCCCTTCCTGTGCGGCTCTGAGTCGGACACACATTTGTATCTACTTCTGTTCCTCTCACCAGAGACAAGGGGAATTTAAGTGAAGTGGTTGGACAATCCAAAAGAGGGAAAAAAAACGGGAAAACAAATCTGGCTTTTATCAGTTTCTGCTCTTTGCCAGTAATTTAATACCCATTTATAATTATTATCTGTACAGAGATGACAGGATAACTTGTTTCCAGACTTCTGTAACTCTGAAGGCACAGATTCTGCTTAGAAAGAGGAAAATAAATTAGAATAAACTTTCCAGTTGGTCCCAGTTTAGCGGCCTGATGCCCAGACAAATAAATGATCCTTTAAATAATATTTTTTAAAAAATGCTTATTTGACCACTGGGGTCAAACAGGAGAAAAGGCCTTGCTGTTGCACTGCGGATCTGGTTTAGCCTTTATAAAAACATGCAGTAATTATTTTTGCCTGTTTTCTGTGTCCTTCTGCATGATGATGAAACATTTATTCACAGAAAAACTGACGTTAAAAGAACTAAAAGCAAAGGTTTTGCTCCAAAATAGAGATAAAGTAGAGCACTCAAAGTGGGGACGTGCAAATCCAACCAAACCCAGCTGGCGCCACTCTATGGGTTTTAATGGGCAGATGGCAGAAACAGGAAAACAGAGGAGCAACAGAGACGTGAAGGTACAGCATGTGACAAAGGATGTGAGCTGGATCCACATCAGCAACATTGTGAGGACATGGCATACGTGTTTGCCCGCTGAGGCTGCAGCAGGGCAGCCACGGGAAGTTTGTTTTGAATCATAGCAGCGGGTCTCAGCAGTTTGGAAGGGACCGAGAACAGAAATACAGAAATGGAGGCGAGAAAAGAGGGGTTTCGCTTCTGCATTTGACTCGTGACACCTGAATCCTGATGTAAAACCATCATAACTATCAGCTTTCGTGTGGCATTTTAAGCAAAAATGAGGACACCACTGCTGAAAGCAAGTCATAGAAAAAGCGAGACTGGACAAGCCACAAAGCTTTGGACAAATGAAACAATATTGGCGCTTTCTGGCAAATCACATCAGCGATGTGCTTACAGATGCAAAAAAGAAGAATACAAGGAAAAGAACACTAACTGCTGCTGCTTTGCTGCATCTGGCACAGGATGTCTTGAATCTGTGCAGATACACTGAAATCCCAAGACTTCCAAGAGATTCTGGAGTGAAATGTGCCCCCCAGAGTCAGAAAGCTCAGTCTTATTCACAGGTCATCGGTCCGCCAAGAGAATAATGACCCAAAAACAAACAGCTACAAACACGTAGGAACGGCTAGGAACAAAACACTGGACTATTCTGAAATGGCCTCCAGTGAGGTCTGATCTGAATCCCATCTATCTCCCATCTACGGAAGGAGCTGAAACACAGTTTGGAGAAGCCACCAAGCAAACATCAGACAGCTGGAGCAGTCTGTTTACTGGGAACAGGCCAAAATGTTTGTCTCACTGAGAGTTACAGAGATCGCCTCAAAAGGTTATGGAACAAAATATTAAATCAAGGGTGGCATCATTTTGCTGCTGGCCAGTTTCATTAATTTGTTCTTTAAAATAAGTCTGCTGAACCACGATTCAAAAGTATTTTTATTTATTATTACTTTTGACCATTGAAGGGTTTCTTTCTTTAACATAATTTTGACTGTGTGTTTATGTGGCTTATAAATTCCTTTATTTATGCCTTCAGGTGCTGGCAATGCATGTTGATGTTGACTGAGAGTCTGTTGCTACATCAATTGAGCAGCAGTTTCAAAAAAGTAGTTATATGGACACTGAAAATCTGTGTAGGTGGACTAGTTTCCTCATATAAAACTGGGTCAAGAATCAATAAGGGGTTCGATAAAGAACCAGATCGATAAGCAGATTCGATAACGGCCGTGGTATCGGTAAAACCTTATCAATTCCTGTCCCTGGTTACTATTACAGCACCACACTTGAACTCAGTGAGCTCTAAACCTGTGGTGATGGGACCGAAAACACCTGAATTCGAAGATTAAGAGCTCGGCCCCTGTTTTTGTTCAGCTACTATTTGGGATCGTTGAATCATTGAACACCCTTGAGGACTTTACAGGTGCTTTTTATGACACCTGTCATAATAGGTTATTATCCTCCTTAAAGATAATAAATCTATGCTGACAGTTGCTAATTTCAGGGCAAAGCCATGTGCCATCTGAACATTACATCACAAATAAAAGGTTCCCATAACAGTAAGAACAACTAACCCCTTCAAAATAAAGTTGGTTATAAAGAGAAGCCGTTCTAGTCCAATCAGAGACGCCAACTAACCTTTGACCTGTGTGGCTATACTTAGCACGCCCCACACGCTGCCCCGTCGATTCACACGCAGCTCCGAGTTGCTGCTATCGCACAATGGGGGTCAATCAGGATCAGCTCACCGCAGGCAGACAATACGAGTCAACAGCGAGGGTTAACGACTTTCAACCCAGTGGTTCGAATCCCGGTGTGTTTTTATTAGATACTGAAATATAATAAGTGTGACACAAGCAGAGGCATTGTGTGTGTTATCTGCAGCGCTATATTTTGTCTGGTAATCAGCGGGTATTAGAGCACTTATTGTTGGTGTGACTGGCCGACTGACTGATGTTTGTGTACTTTAGACTGCTATTTTTAATTATTTCATCTCGAGTTTGTAGAGTCCAAGAACTGAATCCTCCAAAGCCTGAAAATAAACACTTTCAAAGCAAATATTTAAAAAAATAACAACCAGCAAATATGTTTGGACGGATTTTACTGAGATTTCAGGAGTTAAAACAAACCGAGTGTTTGAAGTTGCCGTTTGTGCAAATTTGGACCCATTTTGAGTCACTTTCACCAGTTTCCTCATTCGAGTGACAGACGTTTCCTCCACACTGGTGTCCATTTATCATACAATGAAGCACATGAGAGCCGTTATAAAACAGGCCAACGCAGTATCTGACAGTAATGAATGTGTGTATTCATGGGGTTTTGTCTACAGTGGAGCAGGAGCAGTGAGACACACTCACACAAATGGGCACAAAGGTAGTTTTTGTTCCCCGTGTCGCTGGAACTTCAGCTCTGCTTGGTCATCGTGGATAAATGCCCCTCTTATCGAGCGCAGAGTGAGCCTCAGACACACACACACACACACACACACACACACACAAATGTAAGGTTTTGAAGAGGTAGACTGTTACCTTAAAAATTGGTTGGTTCAAAATTTTGAAAAAATTTGATTTTAAGATAATAAAATTCTGTTTTGGGAGAAAAATGTGTGTGTGTGTGTGTGTGTGTGTGTGTGTGTGTGTGTGTGTGTGTGTGTGTGTGTGTCTTTGTGTGTGTGAGAGTATAGGAGCGAGCGAGACAGATGGGCGCGCTGATTTCTGTTTGGAGAGAGGATGGCCTCTGTTTGATTTACCGAAAATCAAGTGGTCACATGTCCCGTGTTTTACAAACAAGTCAACAAATAAAAACATGTCCGTGTCCTTTTCCTTCCTCGCTAAATTAAATCCACCGCGTGTTTGCTTGCTATTTTAAGCAGGCATGCTCGCTGATGCCCACGCTTAGAAAGTAATTGGACAGCTAAAGCGCCGATTTAACTTCACCAGTCTGCTCCTTCCTGGCTGTTTATATAATCTCTGCCTTTCCTCTAATAACAATATTTAAAAGAAGCGAGCGAGCGGAACTGGTGTTCATCACAGCAGGCAAAGAGAAATTACCAACAGGGCTACCTGTCCCACTCACCTGTACACAAACCCCTTTATTGAGACCAGGCAGCCATCTTTGATTAGACAGAGTGACTCAGCAGACAGAGGACACAAGGGTGTGTGTGTTCATGTGGGATTATGTAAATGTGTGTGACAGTGGCTGTAAAAGGCAGAAAAAAGGAGAGAGGGTGTGTGTGTGTGTGTGTGTGTTGTCGCCATGCGTACCTCATGATCAGGTATTTCAGAGGAGAGAGTCTTTCCCAGCACCTCTGCTGTCAGGTAGGTCCAACACCGAGCAGTGTTAGCCAGGTTATAACCTCCTGAATAGAGAGAAGGAAGACACAAGAGGCTAGTGAGGAGGACCATTAAACCAAAGACAACCTTTATGGGAGCATTTTTAGCTCATGTGAAGGTGCGTTTGAGTCCCAAAAGATTGAAAATTCTATAACAATCTGAAACAGGTAAGATATTTTACACAGGAAAAGAACCCAAACTGACCAACATGGTGTAAAACATTGTAGCTGCTATCAGCCATCAGTGATGCCAGAGGAGGACAACAGGACGACTCAACTATGGAACAGTAAATAGGTATCATTATAATCCAAAGATCAATATAACAAAAGGAACAAAGTAGTTCCATTTTAAAGGAACAAGCACCTGTCCTGTTCTGCTGTAAACAACTCCAGAAGGTTTCCCTCCATCTGCTTCTGATGGCAGCTCGTCACATGTGTGCTAATCTATTTTGTTTATGGAAATCATCGCGGTGCCCCAGCATGAATGTGCTGCTAACTCGTTGGTGTTAAATTCTCCAGGCCTGCCGGTGGGAAACACCCACTGCAGGATGGAACGACGAGAGGGAAAAAATACAGGGGTCGAACTCAGTCGAGTGAACATGATTTCTGCAGAGAAAATAAACAAAAGACTGATACTATTGCACTGGCTATTCACTGGAGTAAAACTCAGACCCTTTTATGTGCCACACGTGCCCCTACAAGCCAGCCAGAATTCTGGCTGTGCGCCCATGTGGCACAGAGATTACAATCAAATCAATCAATCAATCTGAGAAAGGTGCTGGATCAGACCAAAACTACATGGGCAGAGCTTGTTAATGACCTGAAGGCAGTTGGGACTACAGTCACCCAGGGCACCATGGGTAAAACACTACGCTGTAATAGACTGAAACCTGGCAGCACCCGTAAGGTCTCCCTGCTTTTTAAATTATTTTATTTAGCATCAATTAGCACCTATATGTGTCCATGTATTATATCATATACTTTACGACTGTTACATGCGGATCTAACCAACCAACATGGCGACAGCCAACATGCTGAGATCAGAAACCAGTGGATGATGGTACAGTGGCTCTGACCAGCTTTTGTATACAGTCTATGCTTTTCTCAACCGAAACGAGCTCATCCTGAGATCAGCTGGTTACGTGTGTCACGAGAGATCATTTGTACTTTCACGTTTATACAGCTTATACAGCTTTCTGTATCTCACCAGGGGAAAAAAAGGCAACCTAACATGACAAAATCCTCTGGAAGAAAAGCTACCAAGTGTCTCACATACACAAGACACACAGAGAGAGTCAAAGATGAAGAGGATGGACTGACAAGAACCAAGAGAGGAGAAAGTATGTAGGACAGAGCGAGAGGGGAGAGAAAGGAAGAGAGGTGGGATTGTAGTTGAGTAAAATGGCTTCATTGTGCTGTATAATTAGCAGCTATCATCTGGCCAAAGGCTGAGGAGTCTGGGACAGGGCAGTGTGTGTGTGCGTTTCTGTGTGTAATTGTGCTTAAGTGAGTGACTCAGAAATTCAAAGAAAATTCAAACACACACAAAGAAGAAGGTATACTATAATCTTTTCCTGGAATATCGCAGCCCGCCTAGAAATAGAAATATACTCACACACATACACATTTTATCACACCAACCTACAAAGCCTGACATCAGTCAGAATAATAAACACGTGTGTGACGCGTACCTCCGCCCAGCAGGAGTGTAGGTAGCTGCCACTGCAGGACATGCTGCAGACACTTGCCAACCCCGACAGGGGTCATGTTGAAGGAGCACATGGGGTCGCCCGCCATGGTGTCGGCACCCAGCTGCATCACTATTGCCTCCGGGTTGAACTGCGCCCGCACCTCCTGCAGGACACTGTAAAACAAGACGGCAGGAAGTGTGTCGTTACCCACAGGTGATGCATGTCGATGTCACTGCAGGGGTTACTCCTTTATAGATGCCTATGAAGCCAGGTTACACAGACCCTTTGCCTTAAGTATGTGGTGCATGTGTAGTCACTCCCACAGGCCCTTCTTGAGCCAACAAAAACCCTGCTAGCACTCGAGCTGTGACGGCTGCAACGGCAAAAAGAAGCCCACAGCATCGTCTGTGGATTCTGTTCTGAACAACAATTAACTTTACAGAAAGTGTAGAAGACATTTAAAACAAACAAACACAAAAACATCATCATCTGCCCCAATTACTTCAGATACTTCCAGCAATTAGAGGTGCTGAAGCAACAGTCTGTGGTCAGCTGTACCAATAAAAAGTGATGGAGTATTAGCCTAAATGTAGCGTACACACCATTTCAAAGAGATGGAGCACGAGAGTGTGTGTTCTGTGTGTGTTCTTTCCAAGTCCTCCAGCTTCCTCCCACAGTCCAAAGACATGAACGGGGTTAGGCTAACTGGTGATTCTAGGTGTGACTGTGAGTGTCAATGACTGCCTGTCTCTCTGTGATAAATCAGTCACCCCACCTCTCTCCCTACAACACTCACTTCACTCACTTCCACCAGCGACTTTACAACAAAAGTCAACATTCAGAATTAGAGAGTAACTTTAATTTCAGTTACCATCAGCTCAAAGATGCTGTTTGATCTGCAATCATGAAATTATTACAAGGATAACGAGTCACAAACAGCATTTATACAATGCTAACGAGCTTGAAAATGCATATTTGGTATGAACACCTTTATTCTTTAACACAGTCTGAACTCTCTAAGTCAGCTTTCTTCTAATTTCTTTAAGTTCAAGAACAGTTCTCCAGGGTTCTCGAAGGACAGTCAAAGCTCTTCTTTTGTCCTGTTCTCTGTCAGGATGATCCCACACTGCTTCAGTAGTGTCGAGCTCTGGTCTCTGGGGAGGCAGATGCATGACTGATGGTGTTCCACTGTGTGCTCTTCTATCCAGTGTCTTTGGGATCATTGTCACGCTAAAAGAATGATGCTGCTGCCATCTTTCCAGATGGTACTGCATGGTGGATCAAAATCTGATGGTACTTTTCTGTTTTCATAATTCCATCAACTTTGACAAGATGCCCAACACCACTGGCTGAAACGGTAACAGAGCCTCCACCACGTTTTAAAACAGCTGTAAACCCTCACCGCCATACCTTTCTACCGACCTCCTCCATACATACTGACGACAATATGAACCTAAATGGCCAAATGTAGAATCATAACTTTACGGCAGATGAGCAGTATCTGAGACAGTTTTTAGAGACCACTCTTTTATTCTCAATTTGTCCAGTTTCCTTACGTTTTTAAGGACAAACACCATGCAGAGATATCAGACTTCCGGCTAATGGCTCTTTAGGAGTTAGTTGCTGCAAAAATACTATTGTGTGTCTGTCAAACTGTTATATTTGGCATTCAATTAAAGAAATTGTGTGTTTTAGTGATAAGCTGCTAGTAACAAGGTGCCTGAAGACACAATTTAAGTTCACCTGGTTCATCCCCGGCATTAAGAGGCTTTTTTTTTATCATTAAATGATTCATTTATGAGTCAGTGCCATTCAAGAGAGCCAGAGATTTATAATAACTAATACTTAAATGCAGAACGGTGTATAAAGACAGAGTGAAAAGAGGTGAGTGAAGAAGAAACACTCAATGCATCATGGGACCCCCACCCCCCCCAGCAGCCTAGGCCTATTGCAGGGTAACTAAGGGATGGTTCAGGGTCACCTGATCCAGCCTTAACTATAAGCCTGATCAAAAAGGAAAGTTTTAAGCCTAATCTTAATCTTATGAGACCACAAGGCTGCACATGAGCCAGATAATGTTTTCTATACCAAATTTCTACTCTATTTACTTCAGATTTCCTCTGGGTCCCTTTTGCCTCACTCTTGTAGCAGCTCATTTAGAAAACAAAAGAGCACCCCAGCAATCAAACACGCAGCTGAAATGATTACTGCTCGACTTCCAAAAGTCCCTGCTGCCTAGACTTGTTCTCTTTTCCTCAAACAATCTTACAGCGTCATTAAAAAACAACCAAAATTTCAGAGGAACCACCCCCCCCCAATTGAAAAATTCAGAATCTGTGCCCTACAGATGCTGACACAGAAAGTACAAATAAATGGGTCTTAACCCTTTATTTCCTTTCAGAGGTAACGCATTTGCATTCTGACTGTTCAGTCCAGAGAAACTCCTTCAGCTAGAAAATCCCCGGTTAAAGGCCTCACAATGGAAGGATTTCCCTGCTACAGCGTCCCTGATAAAACGCTGAAACTGCACATGTTCCACAGCTCTCTGCAGTGAATGACCCTGACCTCTGATCTCTTGGGAGTCATAATGGAGGAGAGAGATACAGTTGCGCGTCAGGGATCATTAACGGAAACCTTCCAACACTGTGTGTGTGTGTGTGTGTGTGTGTGTCTGATTGTGCGTACCTGGTAAAAACCTGGTAGTATCTGTCATCCTTGATGCCGTCCTCCATTGGGACGTTCACAGCGTACCAGCGGCCTTTACCCAGCCCCGTGTCACACAAATCGCCCGTACCTAAACAAACACAGACTTAACTAACACGGTCGGCCTCAGGCTAGCATTTTAAAGCATTCTGTAATTAAACTCGATGCATGGGCAGACCTGGGAAGAACCCGGGAGAGAACTTGTGCAGCGAGACGGTCATGACTTTGGACGTGAAGCTGAAGGCGTCTTCCACACCTGCACAGACCGAAGGACGGGAAAAGCTTTTTAAACTTGGACTCACATGGAAAAAAAACTGCTATGAAATTGAGAAAAGAAGAAACTAGAAAAGCAGCTCATTTCTAATTATGTAAAAGCCAAACTTTCCACTGAAGACATCACACTTTCAGTGCTTTCAGTGTACCGTCTCCATGATGCAGGTCAACGTCCACATAGAGGACTCGCTCATATTTCTCTCTCAGTTTGAGGATTCCCAGCACGGCGTCGTTCACGTAACAGAAACCCGAAGCCTCGTCCCTGGAAGGCAAGAGAGAGATGGAGAGGAAGGGGCACACTGGAAAGTCACTGCTTTGCCGACAGCACCCTCTTCAGGCTATTCGATGCAATTGATTAAGGTGCCAACCAACTCTAGAGTTTTAAGTTCCAGAAAACCTGATCAGAACAACTAACCGCACAAGTTCACCCTGACTTAATGATAATAACACATGTATAAATGGACTGATACCGAGCACAGAGACACAGTGACAAAAGGATGATGTCTGTAGATTTTGCTCTGAGTTTACAATAATAAAGTCACAATATCTTCTCATCTCTGTCTCTGTCCTTAAAATTAATCCACTCAACCACCCAGTCAACTGACAGCTGACACAGCGACCTGCTGGTAGAGCAGGAGACAGACTTCTCCGAAAACCTTGGCGCACGTTTGCAATTAAGAGATATCTTGATAAATCAAGCAAATATTTGAGGTTTACACGCCTACATTCTCACCTGAAAATATCCTAAAAGTTTATTTTTTTATTAATCGGCCTACAAAAGTGGCCTTCGAAGGATGCGGCTCCTGAGTTTGGACACAGCTAGAGTTTGCTGAACAAAGCTCGCCAGTGAGGTGAGGTTAAGTTCACAGACTCGGTTACCATGGTAACTGACTCAGAGTTTAGGTTAACGCTCTTTCTGGAAAAGAAAAGCTGGAGTTTTCCTTAGCCCAGGGTTAAAAAACAAACTTTGAGGCTCCTGTCTAAACCGAACCGAGTGATTCAATTCATTTGACAATAATGAACTAGAGTCAAACACAACTCTCAATTACACAATCATTCTAAATAAAAGTTGCAGAGAGGGACATTATACATATGCAGTAATCCCTCACTTATTTATTCTTCATATCAGTGTGGATTAACCTACTTCTTAGCATGGTGCCACCCTCCTGCCCAGTTGATGGCCACGTCACACTTTTGGTCCAACAGGGTCTGAGCTGCTGTCAGCGTAGCGCCCCCTACTGCTGCTGCATAGTCAAATATGCCCTCTACCACTGGACAGTCGTAACCTGAGGGGGGAAATAAAGAAGGTTAAAAAAAACACGAAGCAAAACCAATAACCAGTACCCGAAAGCGGTCCACACAACAACGAAGGCTCAAAACAGCGAGGACATCTTTTTTTATCTGGCTTCACTCACCCTAACATCAGCAATCAGGTTAAGCAGTCACATGTAGGTGGTTATCACCTTGATAAGGTGTTCCAGGGTTTAATCAGTTCATGCATTGTACTATATTTTATTTGTCATCTAAAACCAACACCACACAATAAGCCCCCCCTCCACCAAACTTTACACTTGGCACAATGCAGTCAGACAAGTGCCGTTCCCCTGGAAACCAACCAAACCCAGACAAAGAAGTGTGATTCATCAGTCCAGAGAACACGTCTCCACTGCTCTAGCATCCGATGCTTTGCATTCTGCTTGGTGATGTAAGGCTTGGATGCAGCTGCTTTGCCATGGGAACTCCTTCCTCTCTGTGCACTGTTCTTGAACTAATCTGAAGACCAGGTGAAGTTTGGAGGTCTGTTGTGATTGAATCTGCACCTCAGCATCCACTCTGTGAGTTTATGTGGCCTACCACTTCATGGCTGAGTTGCTGTCGTTCCCAGTCACTTCCACTTTGTTATAATTCCACTAACAGTTGACTGTGGAATATGCCTGGGTGCTTGGTTTATACTGGAACACTTGAATTCAATGATTTGGATGGATGAGTGAATACTTTTGGCAATATAGTGTATGACTGATTGGGCTTTCTCAGCAATGGTTTCCAATGAACTGATCGGTCAGTTGACGTCTTATCTTGAACGTAATCTGCCCTGGCTCAGGTTAGGTCTGCAGCACAAGTCGCCATAGTGATATACCTCAGTAAAAGGCGAATCACTTTCTTGACACTGAAACTCCAGGATTAAACGTAAAGTTGTTTCACCAGCCTCCTAATCCTGCTTCGTGCTAAAGGCCTCAAAGTCCACGGTGGCTTTTCCAGTGACCCGAAAGAGCACAAACACATTTCCCGTGAAATACGTCCACCTTAAACCTCACTGAAATCTGAAGGCTAACTCAAGTCCTTGAATGAGGACTTCACTGAGGACAAAAAGAAGAGAGTGAAAGAAAAGCCAGGAAATAAAAACAAGCAGGGTGAACTTGAAGCTTAGTCTAAAGTTAGAAATGTAAACCTCAGAGAAGGACAGACTTACAGGCATCCCATCCAAGAACAACAAACCACGGTGGAATCCCAGGGGTGGGACAAGGTCAGCAAACATTCCCTAGATTTGCAAAAAATACACTTCTGTAACAAACAAAAGCAAAAATGTGCTTTGAGGAGAACATTTTTGATCTCTTTCCTTGTTACAGCAGTGTTACACTGCCATCTACTGGTGGAAACAGTTTCACATTCACCATTTCCATTGTTTGTCTCACATCTGGATCAAAAATGAAAGCTAGAGCGCAGATGCTTAAATATTAAAGGTAAATTCGTTCTCGCCTTTATTGCTTTAGGTGCACAGGATGAAAAGCCGGCGTGCTTTAAACAGACGTCTTAGTTTAAAGCACTAAACGTGGGTGCAATTAACACATTAAAGATTAAATAATAAAAAGGTACGGCTGGATTTTTCTGACCTAGGCCGTAGTCAGCCGACTGGGGGTCGTCGTTGTCTCCATCCTGGCTGATCTTGTGTAGATGCTCCAGGTAGGAGTCTGTGTGGAATTTCGCCATTTCCTCTATGGTGGCCACGTGAGGTTTGACAATGCTGCTGAGAGCAGGGGGGAAAAAAGTAATTTAACGACATAAAGAGGAAGGCGAAATGGAATTAACCTAACAAAACAGGATAATAAAAATGCAGGGCTTTACTTGCAAAGTGGAGTTTTGGGCACATAAAAATATTTTCTTTCTTCTTCATTCCCTCGAGCACGACCGGCAAATGGTTATAAATAACAGAACAAATGCATCTCCTGTCAAACAAGGTAACATGGACTCATTGCCTTTAGTGGGGACCAGTTGTGCTCATGTGCCATAGAAAAGCCAGAAAAACAACCCAAAAATGCTGTTAAATAAAGGTCAATCAGTGGTACTAGGTTGGAAGTGAGAGTAAACCCACAGTCATCACAGCATGACTGCACACAACAGCTGCCAAAAAAAAAGAAGCAGGTTTCAAGACGTTTTGTGAAACACAGATGAACGTTCTCTGAATGCGTGACTGTGGTGATAATGAAACATGTCCAAGTGTGTTTGTGAGAAACAGTTCGAGTTTTAAACCATCAGACAATTTTCATTTTGTAAAAACTTTTGAGCCGGTTCTCATTTCTGGGAGTTGGCACGTGGTTACAGGATTAAAGTTAGGATGAGGTTCAGGATATGATTTATCCCTTACTTCTAACTGTCTGCCATATTGGATGTGATACAACAACTGGTTGGCTTGGAAAATATGTGCATTCCCCAAATGGTCAGCAGTGGTTGCTGGAGCTTTCTGGCTCTCGACAGGTGAAATCAGTGTTGCAGGAAAAAAAAACAACCTCCCAGCGCTTGCTAGCAGACTGCCACGACTGCCTGTAGTTTTCCATGGACTCACAGACTCCCAACCACAAAAGTCCAGTTTTTCAAGCTCCAGAGAGCAGGTTTCAGAACCAATCTCTGCACAGGAACTAAAGTCATCAATGACCTGAAGAGCAACAGTAACTTTTCAGCTTTAGGGCTATTTGATCTCACTACTGATCATGTCATTTTAGTTCAAAGGCTTCATGACTCAGTTGATCAGGTCAGATTGGCTCTGATCACAAGTAAAGGGAAGAGGATTTTATGTTTCAATTAGTAGTTTTAGATGTGCAGAAATAAAAATTAAATCACGGGTTCCTCAAGGATCTGTTAATGGTCCAGTATACTTTTAGCTTTACATGCTTCTGCTGTTTACTTCCATAAAGATTTGTAATATATACTATTTTTATGCAGAAGATACACACTTTCACTTATTTTCCTCCAAAGATTTAGTCAGATCAGAGACTGACAGCTTGTTCATATCTATCATCCCTGTCTCTGAAACACACCAAGCAAGTCAGGAACCCTGGTATCATTCTGGAAATTGATCTCAGTTTTAACGATCATATTAAGAAGGTCACCAGGGCTGCTTTCTATCACTTAAAATATATAACAAGTTATAAAATTTAGACATATTACCCCAGTGCTGAAATCACTTAACTGACTCCCAGTTCAACCCATAATTACCTTTAAAATCCTTCAATTAGTTCACAAAGACTCAATGGTTTGGCCTCGCAGTACATCTCTGCCTTGCTCAGTATTTATAACCCATCTAGAACTCTCAGGTCATCAGGTGCAGATTATTGAACTGTTCCCAGATTTAAGTGTGCTGAAGTTGCTCTCAGTTCTACACTTTGCCTACACTTCAAAACAGACTCAAAACCTTTATAACTTTGTAATTCTCACAAGTTAATAAATGTGTGTGTGTTCTAACTTGTACATTAATTTCTTTATAATATTTGGCTGTTTTTATTGTCTTGAGAACATGTAGAACTACAGAGCTTTTTGTGATTTATCTTCTATGTTAAACATATCAAGTTTAAGTATAATGAAATTCAGTGAAATAAGGTGAGTCTGGTAATCAAATGTAGCTAAAAAATGAGCTATTTCAAATATTACATATTACAATTTGTTTTGAGTGCCCACCTACCCTACATGGGTTACACTGTACCTTTAACATTTATCCAAAATTTACTTTTTGAAGTTTCCTCCAGTGCTCGTCTGTTACTCTACATCACAGACATTAAACTGGTGCAGCTCTGGCACTGAAAATGTGACACATCCCACATGATACTGATGCTCAGCGGCTGGTTAGATGCTGACCATAAACGAGATTAGGGTTTTAGATTGTGGGTGCGAAAATTACTTGATTGAACAAAATTACGAGCAAAATGTCACGTGTTGATTTGTTTTCTCCTTCTTAACTTTGCAGTCCAAATAACAACAGCTCACCTCATGTGTTCAAGCAGTCCATAGGCTTCTATCAGTGAGTGGACCATACTCGCCTGGTAACAGAGGTACAGACAGCCACTTGTTTAAAAAGAGCATCGTTTTCCAGGTTAAACACAAGGATAGAGGTGGTTCATTTTAAAAGGCTGCTACCTAAGTAGCTTTAAACAGCCTCTCATTCAGTCTAACTCACCCGGTTTGGCACTTTGGATAAAGTGTCGCAGGTCTGGATGTACTCCGGGCTGTAGACATACGCCACTCTCCGTTTTCTGCAGCTGTCCTCATCATCGCTGTCACCTCTGCAACTCATTTACGTCGTATGAAATCCAAGTGTTTCGACTGAGCTGGTGAATTAAACAAATTCACAACGGACACACAGCGGCCGTTTGCTCTTCCCGACTTTGGTGTTACACCGTCAACATTCCCCGCTACCCACCAGGTAAAGCTGGTTTCAACTGTGAAATTAACAAAAATAATAGATTTTAAAATTAACATTTTATATATTATACGGTGTTTCATCATAATTTCATCATAACTTTTTTAAAAAGACAATTTTATTATTCCGTATGGACACACAGGGAAGTTTTACGGTCTAAACTAAAGTTCCGCTCGAGGACACTGCAACTGACGCGCGAGAGAAGTGCATTCTGGGATTCGTTGTAGTCTTTCAGATTTTACTCCTCAAAAGATCAAGAGATAAGAGTGTTCTGAATGTAACACATTTTTACCTTCGCCTTTTGCTCTACAAATCCAAACATGTATTTCATCATAAACATTTTAACAGAAGAGAAGAAAAACAGGGCGGTTTGACTGAAACAGACAATGATTACACTCCATAAAACCTGCAGGCAACAAAGAAAAGGCGGCAACTCTCAATTAATGTGCCCACTGTGATGTCATAGACACCATGATATATATGCATTGTTTATTCTATATCTGTTAAAGCCCAAAGATATAACATTTGAAGGCTTTTTTAAAGTCATATGTATAAGCACACACATTATTATAGACATTTATGTATCATTTATGAATCCACTTTTCCACAAGTAAAAAATTCACAGTAGAGTCACGCTGGTGATCTTGCTGGACACATGTGGTCTCAACTCTTGTCAGTGCGCGTTTACTCTGGTGATGTCACCTATATGGAAGTTTACTTGTACCACAGGAAAAAAAATCTGCAGCTGCAACACACACACATGTATGTATATATATATATATATATATATATATATATATATATAAAAAAAAAAAAAAAAAAATTTAAAACT
>VOQJ01025743.1:0-16138 GCA_015052665.1 Apistogramma diplotaenia | reverse complement strand
GAAGTTTGCGGCGGGGGGGGGGGGGGGGGGGTGGGGGGAGGAACAAAATCTGCCTTACGAGTTACATAAGGAACCATATTTAAAAATGCAGTTTGATTAATTTTCCAATATTATTATTGAACATTAGATCAATTCACTTCTGGATATTTTTCTTTAAAAGAAACCTTTAAACATTCAAAGCGCCCATCCTCTCGCTTCTTCTGCTTAACAACGACGCCATCACCTGGTGCCTTCTAGTAAGCACGTCTAAACGTCATCGCGCAGCGACAAGGAAGTGCCGCTGCTGGTGTCCTTCAGTGAGCTGTGTGTGACAGTACCGAAGCAGAGACGAGACTTTCCTCTGCCACAAACTCGTTTCTGAAGCGCTGCGTGTGTGGAAGAGTCGCAGCGGAGTTTCGGGGGTTTGGAGTGAAGCGCTGCGGGAGGTTTCCGCGTTTCTTTCAGTCAGCGCGTTCACACAGGTACCGGCAGGCTCGGGCTGGGCATTAGGAGTTGCAGTCTGGATTAAACCTAGCTTAACTTACAAGGTATTTAAGTCATTTTTGAGGCTCACACATAAAAAGTAGTGAAAACTTTATGAAGGCCGAGTTAACCAAGTTCTAAATGTAATGTGAAAGTCAGTAGAACCGGTTTCTGTGGCACAGAATCGGACTTTAACTCTTCAGTTTTAATGATCATTCATTTCCCCTGTTGTGAAAGGTCTCCTACATGCATATATAATAATATATGCATGTAGGATTATACATATATTGTTACTTACATTCCTGGCTTCTTATGCCGTGTGTGCACGCAGTGATGACGGCTCCAAACTCTGCAGAAAGAAAGGCCTGCTGGGACGCCAAGGACCATCTGTGGAAGTGTTTGGATGATAATGATGATAATGTTGCCTCCTGCCAGAGGTTCCAGAGCGAATTTGCGGCCAAATGCCCTGCCCAGTGGGTAAAATATCCCATCTTTTTGTCTTTGGTTGAAGTTAGGTTAATGACCTGTGTTATAGTGTGCATAGTAGCTTCACAAATGAGTTTTATTCTGGAAATGTGAACAGGATTGTCAGCCTTTAGTAGCTTATTAATCTTTACCATTTTCCCCCCGCAGGTGAAGTATTTCACCAAGAGGAGAGACTTCCTGAAATACAAGGACAAGATGCAGGCAGAGGGATTGACACCTGCTCAGCGCCCCAAAGGAGCGTCCTAATCAGTGCCCGATTAGAAACCATCAAGCGCTGCATGGAGCCCGACCTGGGTGCTGAGGTGCAGGACTTGGTGGAAGCTTGCAGCGTTGTGGACAGAGAACCTGAAGATCACATTTAATAATGTTATTCATTTTTAGAGATAAAGGCTGCTTTTTGAAGTCCAAGTAGCAGCACAAATGACCTGTTTGAGAATCTATACTTCTTCCATCCCCAGAAAGGCTAAGGAGCCCAGTTGGATTTCACCACAAAGCAACATATAATTTAGTATTGTTACTTCCTGCTGGAATTGTACAGTCTCACACTCATCCCATTGTGCGTTGCTTATCCTAACACTGTCCGCTATTCATGTTCCTGTGGTTATGTTTAATGAAAACATCTCCTTTTTCACCATTTCTGAGTGGAGTGGACAATCAAGTTCTACTTCTGTGTGGTGTTTTTGCAAATAAGAGCTGATCTGATTGTGGATCCTGACCCTTTACTCCCACAGCAGTTCCACATTTTGCAAAAAAAAAAAACGTATGAATGACTTTACTGTTTGGGAATAAATCAAAACAGCAGAGTGGTTTTAGTGGTTTTATTGTTGTACATGAATAATATGGGATCATCCTGACTCCTAGGTTGTGTTGTAGCTGACTGGTAAAACATAATTTAAGAATGTTACAGCTCATTTGAAACAGGCAAAGGCACGTTATGTTTATATTACAAGTCCTTAAAGTATTTACAGAAGAGGGTGGCCCCTGGGTCAAAGGTCACTGCTGTAACACCATTGAGATGTATGAAACCTTCATCAGAAGTGATTAAATTGCACACGCGTGTTTCTGATTCGGCCTACACTAAAGTCCATCATGTACTGACGACGTAGTGATATAAAAATGACATTTAAAATCTGTAAAAATAGAAGGTAAATATTTTACATTTCTGCACAGTACGAGTGTTTCATGCAAAGCTTTTGTGATTTGACAGTTGATTGGAAAACAAAAAAACTACCGCAGCCTCCCACTGTGAGCCGCCCAGTCTCGATCCCAGAGGGAATCTTATTTCTTAGCGTGCCAAGAAAAAAATTCTTGTCCCTCAAAGGAGATGATGAAATACAACAAAATATAGGCATCCTGTCATGTGACATGCCGAAGTGATCCTGTAGTTGCTATCAAGCTGTCAGTGTTTCACAATGATCGTTTGCTAGTGTTTGACTAAGTTTCACAGTTGAAGATAATACTTCCATAATTTTAGACCTAAGAAGGTAAAATTTGCTTTAAACATTTCCAAATGTAGTCAGCGTGACAAAACAAGTGGAACATCTGCCGTAATTGTAAATCAGAGCGCAGGCAGTCTTGTAGGTCTCAGCAGGCTGCTGAGTTCACCGAATAATTGACTACAAGCTTCTGCAACATGGAAAAGAAAGTTCCAGCATAAACTAAGCAGCTAGAGCCTGATAGCAGGACAACCCTGTAGCATAAATATCCTAACTTTATGTTACATGATTGAAGGAGGAAAATAAAGAGGCTGGTTGTGATCGAATAGTAAAAAATGACCTCTTACGTCTTTCAGCTCACTTGTCTTTGGCCTCCACAGAAAATGTGAAGGAGAACCATGATCCTGTACTTCCAGCACACTGGCTCTAACTGTTTGCACGGGTCTTCTGAGGTGATAGTGTTTCAAAAACATGCTGTCAGGATAAACTGATGCCAAGTGAGTCGCCGACTGGTCTCCAGGTCAGCGTGGCTGCTTTAACCCTGTGTGTTCTTATAGTGTTGGTTCATGCAGGCCTTTTAAACATGGACATCACTGAATACATGTCAACACCAACGTCACAACACATGTTAGCAAGTTATAGCATGGAAAGCATTCCAGTAATTAACATTTATGTGATCCAGGTTATGTTAGTCATGCGGACCTGTTTTTGTGGTACAGCATTATACCCTTTTCATAAAGTAGGTAAGACATTAACACTGTCCAAATAAGAGGTTTAAGAGTAGGTCGTGTTGTAGTATGTAAGGCATTAAGATTGTAAAGGCACTGCAGTGTGCTGGAATAAAATGTAAAATCATAACGTTCACAGCATTTTAGGACACAAAAGCAGCTTCGCAAACTTTGGTAGGAATGTGCTTGAAATGTGAAAGAAAGGCCCATCGTCTCCGATGTGAAAGGCTTGATAAAAAGTACAGTATCTGTATGTATACAGCACACCGGCAGCCACAGCAGGCTGCTCTTGTCACGCACTCATCTTGCTTTACAGCAGCCACATCTAGCTCTTCCACGAAAGACTAAACAAACAGATTTTCCAGAGATGTCGAAGTGTGTGCAGAGATCTGGTTGCAGAGAATTACATTTAATTGCAGCAATTGAACCCCAGCAAACATGCGATCAAAAGAGAGACTTGTCTACAGTGGCCATATGTAGCTTATTTCTCTAAAAACAGGGGAAAGGCGTGTTGTAGATCTGAAAATGAATTTCAGGTATACTAAAACCTTCACTTATATATTTTCTATTATAAAAACCAAAACCAAAATCAGTTCTTGATCATCACATTAATGCATTAGGAGGTTTTAAGAAAGAAAAAGGTTTCGGTTGGTTGGAGTTCAGAGTTAATCTCCCCTCAAAGGCGTTTGACTCTCCGTGTGACACCCCAGTTTGGCCGATACATAAGCAGCTGGTGATGGTTCCTCCATTTCTTCTTCTCACCACATCCGTGTTCCTCCTTTAAGGCCAGTTTAATCAGTATAATTCTGAGCACTCTTCACATCTGCCCAGTCTCTTCCTCTCCTGTCTTTGAGTTCATCCCCTCTTTGTACCACCGGCCCCCCCATTCCACTGCTAGTTATAAGCTCCCAGTGGCATTCCTGGCCACCGCCCAGGCTGGGAACTCAGTCAGATTGAAGAGGGGAACCCCCCAGGTGGTGATGGCCAACATTACGACTGCTACACCAATCAGATTCACCCCAAAACCCGCTTTGACCTGGAGATGACAGGAGAAAAACTTCAAATGAGCTTTAAGAATTTTTGTTTGCCCTTTGTTAAGAAATAAAAAGCCTTAAACTTGACATGGTTCTTTTAGACTCCGCAGGTGCAAGTGTGTGTGTGTGTGTGTGTGTCGTACCATGTCCTTTATCTGCACGTGGCCGTAACTGAAGACGATGGCGTTAGGGGGGTTCCCCACTGGAAGCATGACCCCAAATGACACGCACATGGTGGAAGGGATCAAAGTGTGGAGGGGGTTGATGAGCAGAGTCTCCGACTGGACAGGGAAGCGTGCAGTGAAGAACAAAAGGAAAGGAAAGGAAAGGAAAGGAAAGGAAAGGAAAGGAAAGGAAAGGAAAGGAAAGGAAAGGAAAGGAAAGGAAAGGAAAGGAAAGGAAAGGAAGAATTCAACATGTCAGGTGACGTGGTTGGGGTGGGAACAGGGGTTATAGAGAAAGCAGCAACAAGATATATAGAAAAATGTTAAGGAAGAACAGGAGAAATCATAAAGATAAATAAAAGACAAAAGAAATGAAGTGGGAGAGAACAAAGGCCAAAATATTAAAAGCAGCATTAGAAGTTGGAATGACACTTTTAAAAACATGTTTCCCTGGGACCGATATGGGGTTATGATCTCGTTTTCCACATGTAACAATATCATCTGTGGAAGAGTGTGCCTTGCATAATTAAATTCTCCAATTCTACAGAAACAGCTCTTATAATAAAATTGTTAAAAGGTGAATTACTTAGGATTGGGAGAAATATATTTTTTTTAGTAAGAGCTAAACATTAGATGTTGCTCTTTGACTAAATATGAAGCTGCAGACAGCAATGAGTTAGCTTGGCTAAGTGCAGATTATGGAAATGTGGATAATGAGATTTATGTGTGCCAGTAATCAGATTGGCCCGCCGGCTCTGCCCTCAGGTAACCCATTCTGACAGTTTTTGTGCTAAGCTAACATCTGCTAGCAAACTCTCCACACTTAATTGGGACCAAGCAGATCTGACTCAAATGTCACGAGACGCAAACTCACATGGCCTACTGTACCACTGTGCAGCTGAGCTGCTGTCGTTCCCAGTCGCTTCCACTTTGTTATAATACTATCAGCTGACTGTGGAATATTAGTGAGGAAATTTCACGATCGGACTTGTTGCACAGGTATCATCCTATCATGGTACCACGCTGGAATTCACTGAGCTCCTGAGAGGTTATTTTATGTTGTAAAATAAAATTATAATAATAGCAATTATTCGCATTTCAACTGGAGAACAAAATATTAAACTGAGGGTGAAGCGCATGGCTTTGCACCACTGAAGAAACAGGCTTCACGAGAAATGCCTCTCGTCTCATACTGTACATTGTTTGCACTGTTGCATGCATGCACTTATGTAACAGTTATGTAACCAGTAGTATTTAGACCACCTGGTAAAGATTATTCAAATATCTGGCCCACATCAGAAGTAATTAGCATAGTTTAAAAAGAAAAAAGCACTTTCAAAGAGACCTGTTAAACTGTATCCTCCAGTTTGTTTATGCTTTCTTTTATGATTTATATTATGAATATTAATGAGGAGCAGATGTGGTGGTATGAAGAGGACAGTGTCGTACCAGCGCTGACAGGATGGGCAGGAAGACGGTTAGAGTTGCTGGGTTGGAGGCGAACTCGGTGACTGCAGACACCAGCAGGCAGGCAAGCAGGGTGACGGCCCAGGGAGGAAGACCACTCATGGGCTCCAGCTGTCTGCCAATCCACACGGACAAGCCTGACACCTGCGCGCGCGCACACACACACACACACACACACACTGAAACGTCTGCACGTGTTCATGCATACCCATCGTCTCTGCCGTCTTAAATGAATATTGTTTCTTAATAGCTAGTCTCTTGCAGGTTTTAATCCAATTTAATGCATCAAGGTATGCAATGAGTGCAGTAGAGCAGTGCAAGAATGCACAGACATTTGCAGTACCTTGCAGCCAGCTGCCAGTGCGTAGCCTCCTCCAACCAGGATGACGATCTCCCAGGGCATGAGTCTCTGGAAGTCCTTCCAGGTGATCATAGGAGCCAGGGGGTCAGACTCAGACTCGTCATCTGATTTTAAAAGGACAGAAAAAAAAGTGTCAGTATGGCAGGAGCTGGGGAATATGTTTGTTTTGATTTAAAATACCTCAAATGTCTGTTTTGTATACTATAAGTAAGTAAGTACAGTATTGGTTTTCACAAAGTTTGAGGCTTAACTTTTTATGATGGCAATTTGTATGTAACTCCAGTATGTTATAAAGAGTGATCAGATTAACAACAACAATAAAACATTTCCACTGCAATTTAGCCCTGCCACAAAAGGACCCGCCAATATCAGGACCGTTTCCTGAAGGTGATCCAGCTGCAGGATGGAGGGCACCTCCGGTGCAGAGTTTGCTCAGGAATGTCTGCAGGCAGGTGGGAATGCATCTGCACACGCAGTGAGGTGAAAACCCACAAATTCTTACAAACTCCAAGCATTGATTATGCAGGAATGGGTCGCTCTCAGTCAGGATTTGGCCCAGAAGTAGATTGACAGCGTGCCAGGGCGAATTGCAGAGGTCTTTAAAAAAAAGGACCAACACTGCAAATATGAAATTCTCTTTGAAAGCCTTTGAAACTTGTGCAATGTTTCAAATTATGCTTCAGTAAAATCATTTGACAGAAAGAGTTGAAAACATGTCACTATGTCACTTTCTAAACTTTAAGCCATTAATTTGTCATCAAGACCTGGTACCATTTACAGGCGAAACACAAACCCACGTAAACCCTGTTCCTGATTAAGACTAATTAAATATTAGTGTTGAGTTTAGTTAATGAGCTCTGATTCGTTAATGTCTTGGAAACTAAACAAAAATAAATAAAAGGACCGGCGTATTGAAGAGAGCCAGCTAAATGTCACATCACTGTTGTTCCCCCTCACTGTGTCTGAAATACAAATATTCAAGCACAAACCTGAACTCTGTTTCTTTTGTTATGGTGTAACAGGTTACTTTACCGATTAGGGTCAGCACTAAAATATTTCACATTAAGCTGCTTGAATCTGTAATTTTTTATAAATCCCAGGGATTTTCTGTGGAAACTGAAGATGTTAAAGCAGAGTTTCTCTGACCCAGTGAATCTGGAGCAAATCAACTAATCAAGGCCCACTGAAACCAGAGCAGTCTGGAGCCTGCAACTGTGCCACAGAGTCTGGCATCCTAAAAATACTATAATTTACTTATTAGGGTCAACAAACACTTGAAAAGTCATTTGTTTTGCCAAGTGAAGGGATCACATCTACAATGTGCTGTTAAGATAAACAGCATTAATATACAGATGGTAACTCAGGTAGATTTGCAGGGCTGAATGTCTCTGACCCCCTTTTATTTCTATTCAGTATATTTCAAAGCCACCCACTGCTGCCTGCATGAAAAAGGCCAAAAGTGGAGCAGGTATATGTCAACTGCCAGCTGCTGGAGTGCGTGTCCCTCACCTGAGTTTTTACAGCAAGAGGAGGAAGAGAAGGGCCGCCTGGCAGGGATGAGGAAGAGGAGGAATCCTAGAAGAACAGACACCGTTGCATCAGTCCTGTAGCCTTTCCTGATAGAGAAAACACGCACATATACAATTGAAACAAAGACTTATTAAGCTCCATGTCTTTATTTTATTTATGTATATATTTTAGTTGTCACAAAGCCCAGTGATTTGTGTATGCTTTAAAGGGGACCGTTTATCCTTATTTTCTGTGTCTGAACACTCAGTATCACACAGTTTTTTTCTACTCTTAGCCCTGTATGATGTCACTGAGAGCAGATATTTCAGACATGGCCTTTACAGGACACAGCTCTGGCTGTGAGCACAGGAGTTCAGATCTTTAGTTTGGGAGATGCAGCTAATGAGGAGAACATTGAATTCAATGGAGGGAGAAGTGGCTAAAACAACATGTTGCACACAGCAGGTGACATGAGCGGCTGACCAAGGAACAGCAGAGGATAAATAAGGCTTTGGACAGAAAATCATGTAAAATTGCACTATTATAGGCCAAAAATAAAACTATGAAGCTTGAAATGGTATAAGAGCGCCCCTCTAAGTGTATGCTGCACTTTCTGTGTGACAGGGTACGTATTTGTTACTGAGAAGCAGCACTGCAGTAAAGTGTCTTGGCCTCTAACACTTCTTAACGTCTGTGGTCATCTGTTGCGACATTATAAATACTTACTTTTCAAAGAGCGACGTCCAGCCGGGCACAAAGCCAGGCTCTCTGGTGAACCACAGCAGAGTCATCAGGATGAAGAAAACACCCGTCACCACCTCTGGGTAGCTGTACACACAATCCACACAAGCGCGTCAGCAGCAATTACACGAGTGACAACATGATGGGGACACAATGTCACGTCTGGCTTTGTGAGTGAGACACAAATGCACAACGTATATTCACACAAAGGTGAATTAGTCCTTTGAAATACATAAAAGTTGAACAGCTGATATCAGAGCTGGAATTTTAATTTCGATTATAATAATGTAAGACTGGATTTGCTCCAGCTTTGAGTCACCTGATCGGTCCCAGCTTTGCATACTCCTCATGGATCCTCCTCTCTGACAGCATCTCTCTCCTGGTCTTGCGTTTCTTACTTAGTGAGCATGTTTCTCTGAAGCTGAACACACAGCAACAACAACAATCACACGGCATCCTCACATGGTTGTGCTTTTCAAGCTGAAGCCTCGACAACATACAGACAGTGGGATTACCACGAGTCCATAATGATAAGATGTAGATGTGGGCAAAGAGGAGACCCACCTGTGTAATCACACACCTGGATGTGACCATTATCAGAACAACAAGCAACACACCGAAAAGCTTCATGCAGGCACTCACTTGCAGCCGAGGAAGAGGAAGTGCAGCCACAGCCAGGTGAGGACCAGCATGATGATGGCGATGGGGAAGCTGAAGATGAACCATGTGCCAAAGTTGATCACCTTTGCATCCGGATAACGGCTGGAAAAATAGAAACAGCAGCCTTAAATCACACTCAGTCACACTCATTTAAGGTTCGTGTATTAAACAGTGCCCACGACTACACACAGGCTGAACCTCGTGCCACATGACAGCATTTGCACAGATAAAAATGGAGCTTTATCAGGTTTAAAAAAATGGCCCTTTAACCCAAAACAGCTGCACACCTCGAACCCCGCCTCGGTCACATGTGTTTGCTTTGACTGACAGATGTTGTCATTCCCATTCACTTATCTGTGCAGCAGCACAGCTGAATGTGCACACTGATAAGAGTGAATATCACGGCTCTGAGTCGTCACAGCATCAGAGTGCGGCCAGGTTTGTACACTGCTGGACAGAAAGCCATAATGAGTCACCCAAATACTCCATACTTAAGCTTCTAAAGAGCACAGTAAGCAGCATCGTTCTAGTTTAAGAAAGAAAACCAACAGGACATGCCACAGGATGCCACTTTCTGAAATTCACCCCAAACCCAAAAAAGATCCCCAGTTCAGTCCCGGGAGGAGACAAATCTCCTCGGGGTTGCATCAGGAGGCGTGTTCAGCGTAAAAATTTGCTGCATCAAAACTGTAAATAAGGTGAGGGGGTGTCAGGCTGTCATTAGCATGAGCCTTTTGTCGTGGGTAGATGTTTGGGTGCTTTCTGTTTTATAGTGATGCAGTTGGCAACCTGAACAGTTTTGTTGAGATGTCAAATTGATTTCTACACTCTTGCTGAGATTTTTCAGTTCAAACACCAAAAAGGGAAGTACCATGAATCTATAGACAGGCCAGTGGAAACAGACAAACTGACATATTTGATTAAAGACTTCAAATTAAACTCTCACAGGGGACAATATCAGTGATAAGCTGCATGAGCCGTGAGTCAGCACTGTATGATCAGGGCACTTTACGCTATAACACAACTTGTCAGTTGTTTCGTTTAAAGCTATAAGTAATAAAGTGTGTTAGTGTGTTTGCACAGATATGCTTCACTGCTCTGCCTGCTCTAAGCAGGGTAAAGGTGAGGTGGTGCTGCACGAACTGCTCTGCCTCTGACCTCTGGATGTTCATATTTCTGATTATCACATCAGTTTTCATGCTTTATGTTAATGATGCAATATTAGATAGTTGTTAAAATGTGTTATTTTCTTGGCAAATGTAAAGGATCTCTTGCAGGCTATTAAAACAATTTGTAAATTTACATTTGAAAGAGTTTATGCAGCAAAATCTCTAGGTGATGTGATTGATCACAAATGATCTTGGGAACAAAAACACATTATTATTATTGAAGGAAATGTTTCAAAATTGTTAGTAGTTCTTTAAGAAAATAAATTATAACACCCTGCATATAATTTATTGTTCACTTATACTTCCTTAAGTTTCTTACTGTGTGAAACTGTGGAGACTTAAAACAATTAATTCACCATTATAGACTGTACATAAAAGATGGCTGCAGTCAGCATGTCATCACGACTGGTTAGTAAATGAGAATTGTGGCCATGAGACTGACTGATAAAAGCGAGGGATCTCTCGCTCGTATGGGTACGATCTGTCATTAGAAGGCAGCCAGGCTCCATCTGGCTTTATAGTCCTTTTTTACTCTAATGGAACCATAATTTATAAGAAATGAACACTGCAGCATATTCAAAATGAATTAAGATAAGGATATGAGGCCATAAACTTACCAAGAAAATGTTTACTGGGATTATAGATCAAGTCAAGGCTGGGGTCAATTAGTCACAGACTTCTATATAATCCTGATCAAGCCTGCTTCACATTGCCTTTAGTTTTCTAATATAATGGTTTATTACCGAAACATCTGGTTAAACTACAGCATGTTGATTCAGAAATCTAGGCTAAAAGCTAATGGGGCGCTGGAATAACCTGACAAATGTAATGTTTTAGCATCTCAGCCTTCATTTGCATATTGAGGGGCTGACTGAGGAGCCTCCAGTTCAAATATAAATCATTGGGCTCTGTATCCATACAAGGATATAGCCCAGGTCGCTAAACACCAGCACAGAATAATAATAAAAAGCCACTTCTATGCATTCTCGATTGTATTTATACAAGTTTGGTTATATTTGTGTAGCACTGAAAAAAAAACTATAGGCTGTGTGTATCACCTTTACACACATGGTGACGGAAATTAAAGCTCAAATCTCTAATTTGTGAGATTTTACTTTCCAGTGCTTAAACTCATTGTTGTTCCTGGCAACACGACATTAGCATTACAACTATTAGCGCTCAATCCCACACAGATCAAAACCTGACCTTTGTCCAATGAGCTGTGACATGAAGGAGGCCATTCTGTCAGGCTTAGAGCAGCGGCAAGAGGAAATCGGCTTCGTCAGCACTGCAGAGGCTGATTAGTTTGATCTCTGACCCCTCGTGGTCCCAGACACTCGGTTAACATAAACTTTTTTAGTCCAGCAAACACAGCAGCCAAGAAATCAATCAGGCTGTAAACATGCAGAAGGCTGCAGTCATAAGCCAATGCAGGCCAGTGTGTCGCGCAGCTGTCAGCACAGACTTACGTGTTAAACTGCTCAGCAAAGATGAGGTTGGTGGACGTGCCGGTGATGGTGATGAGGCCTCCGATGGTCGCTGCATACGTGATGCTTAGCGACAGACATTTACAGATCATGTGATCCCTTTTGGTGGGATACTGGGAGTCTCTTCTCATCTTCACCCGCTTTACATTTGGGATTTCTATAGCAACCTATAAAGGAAATGCAGAGCAAACATTACTTTTGATCGAGTAACAGTGAAGAAACTGAGTTTGAGAGTGACACGCTCTTCATTAACACGCTGCTAACCTGCGGCAGGTGTCCGTTGGTGTTTCTTGTGAACTCCTGGTTTGAGATGGGCTTGAGACCCAGACCGTTGACCTCACCAGTCTGTGTCTGAAAACACAGGAACAAACGTCACTGCAAGCATTTAGACTTTTCTGCTGCTAATTTCTGAATTTGTGCTTCACACATACAGACACACAAAGCCTTGACATGTCTTACATCACTGAGTGTGGAGAGCTCCTTCTTGGTGCAGTCATTGCTGGAATAACAGGAGGATTAGCTGATTAGCATTACTATGTCAGACTTATCAAGTGCACGCAGAAAAACACACTCACACACACACACACACACACACACACACACACACACACACCTACCAACTGTTGCGATAGAGCAGCTCTAACTGGTTCTTGTCCAGGTTCTCCTCTTTGTCTGAAACAGCTGCCGATAATAAGCATAGGCATCAGCTAATTAATGACAGAACCAGTTCATGTTGTTCGTGTTTTAGTGTTTTTCTATAAAAAAGGAGAATTTTCCTGTTACACTGCCCCAGTTATCTAGCTTCACAAGCTAATGTTGTTGCGAGCATCGCTGCAACATCTGTTTAACGTCTTTACTTTTACAACAAGTGTTTGACGACTTTCCTCCTGCAGCGACAGAACCACTCTCCACTCCGCTGTCCTCCTCCGGCACCTCCGCAGTCTCAGAGTCGTCTTGGCTGTCAGCCAGACCGGTGCAGATGAGCTGCTGCAGCACAGCCTCCGCTATGGGCATCACCATGGCTGTGGTGGATGTGTTGCTGAGCCACATGGACAGAAATACTGTGCAGCACATGAAGCCCAGCACCAACCTGCATGAGAAAGAGAGAGTTTTAAAGTTCAGTGGGGAAAAAAACAACAACTTTTGACCTTTGGAAAACCTGCACTTATTAGTGTTATTGTATTCAAATGTACAAAATTGTGGCACTCACATGCCAGGCTTGGCCCCTGCGATCATGACCATACGCAAAGCAATGCGCTTATGCAAGTTCCACTTCTCTATGGAGGCTGCCAGGCAGATGACCCCCATCAGCAGCAGGGTGGTGTCTTTGCAGTACTCTGCTGCCACCTGAATTAAAAAAAAAAAAGAATTCAAATTAAAGCCTAAGTCGTTTCAAACTATATAAACAGTTGCTGGCACAAATTCCAGTTTGGGAAAAGCAAAGTGAGATGCGAGTTGACAGGAAGCAGTGACGGGGACCTACTTCACCCAGTTCACCCTTCGCTGCTTGGATCAACACTTACAGTTTGCCATTTGTTCTTCTTAATCTGCTCTACTTCCCACTGGCAGTTTTCAGAGCGCTGCAGTGTTACATAAGCCCACATCCACTCACCTCTCACCTAAAATCTACTCTTTCTTCAGCTGCACTGTTTCACACTTCTGTGTACTTTCAGGAACAAAGCTACACAGGGCAGAGCCCCATGAAGACTGCTGCTGCACATGTAGTTAGTTAGATTCTTTTGATTTTCAATATACTGTAAGAAGTCAAAATACTATAAATTAAATCTAAAAAAATAAAATAAATCAACTTGTTGAACCAAGCCCACTTTAAAAAATTCAGTCGTTATGATAATAAGTTAAGGATTAAAATAGGTAGATTCTCAAGCTTAGTTGTGAGATATTAGCTCCAGCTGTAACAGACATACACAGGCACATTGCTACAGTATCCAGTATACAGATTATCCTCTACAGCTTCCAGCCATTTAGCCCCAAAATGTGGCTAATCCGTTTTAATTTAGATTCACTGCTACAAATCCAAGTCAGAGGCCTTCCCAGTCAGCTTCACTGTTTTCTGAGACGTACACAGCCATAGAAAAGAAAAAAACACAACTAGAGGAATGTTAATTGGATGAGATAAGATCCCGTGTGTTGCTGCTATTTTCAAGCCTCGAGTGACAGCAGAAAATGATAAAACTTGTTTTCTAAATTAGCAGCGTTAACGTGTACAACAGAAAATGGGGAGATTACAAAAAAATGAAAGTACTATAATAGACTGGAAATGTTGCATAAAGCACTCTGCTGGCATATTTATGGAACACCATCATAAGCGGCTTACAGCAGTGTTAACAGGCAGCTTTTGTCACTGTTTGTCAAGGCACTTTGGTGCAGCTCACTTTATGTAATGCAGATGAAGAAAAGGTAAAGATGATGAAGATGACGCCAGTGTCGGCCACTATCAGTCCTATCGTACCAGGACGGAGAAGCAGAGCACAGCGGCGTGCTAATGGCTGATAGAGTGTGTGAGTGGCTGGGTGTGGCCACGTGGATCAAGTATGGAAGAACAGCGAAGAACATCAGTGGATAATGATGATGATGAGTGCCGGGTTAATGGGTTCATCTGCACTCTCCACTCAGTCATGTCTAATGAAACCTTCACAGCTGAGTGCCCATGCCTCTGGTTTACACTGGCACATAATAGGATAACACTGCATTGTAAATCAACATGGAAAACTGACATATGCCTGATAAGCACCCACTGGGACCCCATTTCTTTAGGCATACACAGCAAAGTCCAGAACACAAACCTTTCACCCATACACTTTCTGATCCGGACTTGCTTTGTACATCTGCATGTAAAGCATTTTGATAATTGAGCTTTACTTAAAGAAATGTCTCAAAAACCCAAATTCTGTCAGCTCAAGTGGGGCAAGTGAGACTAACTTGTACACAAATTCAATATATGCCAAAGAAAAGAGTTAAATGTAACTGTAGTTTATACATTTTATAATAGATCAAGTTAGAAAATGTCACTATGACTTACCTGGATTATTTTTAGAAAGTTAAAAAGTAAAACACGCACGAGCTCCACATACTGTGCAGTTACACGAAGTCTCAGTCCTGGTGGTTTTTCAGTAGCTAAAGCATTACACTGATCTCGGCCACACAAACACAGGAACCCACATCACATGCAGTATCTATAAGAATAAAACTTAACACGACTGAAAGTCGAATCACAACACTAATTAAAGCTGCAAGCACCAATGAGATGGTCCTCACGTGGTCACACGTCGAGGTGGTCGAGCATGCTCAAAGTGTCACAGGGTCAAGTGCATGTTGTAAGCCCAGGAGGCTGCCAGGGTATTGTGCCATTCATCTACTGAACACCTCCTATACACACACTCGGTGGTGAAGGCGAATCCCCACTAATTACATGCATGCATGGTATAATCATGCGTGGACCAATGAAAGTTTCATGCTCATGAGATGATGATTATCAGCCTCCTGCTGAATTCCTCTCGTCATTAGGTGGAGCTACAAGTGTGACCTAATATAGACTCAGACTTTCAAGCACATAAAGTTTGGGATTAATTGGCTTATGTGTCTTTGAGATATACTCGTGCTTCTTGACAAAAGATCGAAATACATCATGCTGCCAGGGTCACGCCCACTGATGAAAACTCAGTTTTCAAAATAAAGTAACACCAACTCTTTAAGGCTTTCATGACCTGATTTGAAATGGCTCTGCTCAAAGTGTAAAGCATGACATTTCCTGTTCCCACTAGGTGATGCTGCAGCTATCATTAAATATTGCCACACTGTTGGGTTCAGAGGCGAAGCCTTATCACACCTTGGGCCAGGTTGGATAATGTATATGCAAATGACAGCCAATGAAAATCTAACGGTGAATGATTGAATTCCACATGGTGCCACAGACCTGCTCTTCAACACAAATGCAAAAACTCTGCAACTTAGATTCCCGGGACTGACCAAAGATGAAGCAGATCCCAGTAAAACCCCCGGAGGAGTTCATAAAAGTCTGGAAATGGTAAAAATCGGCACCAAAATTTAATCTTCAATTCAAAATGGCAGACTTCCTATTGGGTTGGTGTCACTGAGCCAACACTTTTGTATGCCTTCGGATGCTGGATTTCATTCAGGTATTAAAACTATGACTCTGCTGTACTTCATTGCTATTGCAGAAGTGTTCTGTGCTTAGAAGACTCGTTTGCCTAACTATACTCTTCAGTATGTTAGGGCCCATCTTATCTTAAAGACCTCATAGTACCATATTACCCCAGTAGAGCACTTCGCTCTCAGACTGCTGGCTTACTTGTGGTTGCTAGGATACTTAAGAGTAGAATGGGAGGCAGAGCCTTCAGCTTTCAGGCCCCTCTTCTGTGGAACCAGCTCCCAGTTTGGATTCAGGAGACAGAC
>VOQJ01025720.1:21957-48986 GCA_015052665.1 Apistogramma diplotaenia | reverse complement strand
CACACGGTCTATAGTGCAGGTGGGGCACTGCTGACTTCAACTGAAGCTATAGTCAGGTGGTGGAAGGAATACTTTGAGGACCTCCTTAATCCCACTGACACGCCTTCTGTAGTGGAAGCAGAGTCTGGAGATGAAGGAGATGGCTCGCCCATTACTGGGGGTGAGGTCACTGAGGTGGTTAAACAACTCCTTGGTGGCAGGGCCCCTGGGGTGGATGACATTCGTCCCGAGTTCCTCCCGAGGCTCTGATGTTGTAGGGCTGTCTGGGTTGACACGTCCTCTGCAACATAGCATGGAGATCTGGGGCGGTGCCACTGGATTGGCAGACCGGGGTGGTGGTCCCCATCTTTAAGAAGGGAAAACGGAGGGTGTGTTCCAATTATCGAGGAATAACACTCCTAAGCCTCCCTGGTAAGGTCTATGAAAGGATGCTGGAAAGGAGGATCCTTCCGATAGTCGAACCTCGGATCCAGGAGGAGCAATGCGGTTTTCGTCCTGGTCGTGGAACGTTGGACCAATCTTCAAAACATTACTCAGGCTGTGGTGTTCAAGAAAATATCTCCCACAGCATGGTCTACATTTTCTTCAGCAAAGCTAGCAAAAAGATCAAGTCCAAAAGTTTGGCTCTAATTATAGCACTACCTCACACCACTTAAATCTTGTAATTACAATTCAACATCCAGTAAATGCTTCCTGAGATATTTCTCATCTACTCACTAACCGTCGCAGATCTGGTTTCAGGTAGTATGCACCATGCAAAGGGAAGGAAATCCAAACTGTCCTCAAACTACAGACGTTTGGATTTTAGAGTTTTATTAGCTGACTTTTTTCAGATTCATGGTTTGTTTGTTTTTTTTTATCCCTCTGCTCATCATTTCCTGTTGTCACATCTCCCCCGTAAGGGAGTTAAAGAAATATTACTGCTGTTGTTTGTTTTACCTCAGCAAGATTTCCTGGTTAAATTAATGTTTATAACATGTAGAAGAAAACGGCACTATAAACCACAATGTTTGCAAAAGATTTTTACACCCGTGCTGTGACAGCTGGAGTCATAAACGACCGAATCCTGTCATTTATGACTCTAGTTGTATATTTGAATACAACACTGTGATATTTTTAATCATAAAAATGTCTCCTATTATGAATTTGTCTACTTCTCAGATAGTTTTTCATAGTTTTTATAGGATTTAGCCCATTAGTGTGACACAGAATAACATAGTCAAGGATATGATTTGTTTTTACATTATAATATGATTTTATCATAATTTTCCACTCCTAATCACCACATAATACTGTTTTGCAGTGAATTAGTACTGACAGATCTAGAATAGCAACATTTAGCTGTAGAAGCCTTAAAGCAAATACTTAATGCCAAATGTGACAATAAAAACAGCACAGTTTGACATAGAAATGATGGGAATCTATACCAGTCCTGCATTAAATATAATAGGTCATACATGACAACATTCAGTTGTTCTTTGGTCGCCTGAAGGTTAAAGATAGCCTTCAAAGTTAGGCGTGGTTGTCGACATGCTCCCTTGGGGGTTGTGGACTCGATGGCTCTGGCCTTTTTGCATTGGGGGAGATTCTAGGACGGTCAGGGCCCTGGGCCCTGTTTTCGGCTTGTGCTGGGGTGGCAGGCCTCTGGTGGGAGCGGCTGCCCATTGTTCTCTGGGGCTCTTGCCCTTTGGCTGTGGGGGGATCTGGCTGGAACTCCCTTTTTCTTCTACTGGGATGGGCATGCGGAGGTTATCGGGCTATTTGGTGTTCCTGGAGTGCAGCAGAAGATTCAGGTCTTTTGGGTCCTTCTCTGTCTACCTTGGGCTTCTGAGGGTGAGAAGTTGCTGGTGCAGCTTCTCACACTCATTACCCAGTGCATTTCATGACAAACACACAAGACACAGACACTTACACACTCACTCACTCACTCACTTACACAAACAAAGGAAGATCGTGGGTTTGTTTTTGTTTTCGCTTGTGTTTTTCAGCTGCTGTTTGCTGTCTTTTTGTTTGTGCTTTTTACAGACGTTTCTGCCGTTTCTTTTCCACCCGTCAGCTCCGCTACAGGTAAATGTTATCGTACCAATATCAATGATAAATTAAATACATAAAGTATTTTATATAAAAAAAAAAAATTAAGATATAACAAGAGGAACCTTTTAAATATTCTCTTGGCTCAACACAGCATGCAGACTATAATTTTGCTTGTTTATGCTGCTAGACAAGACAGATTTTTTAAAAAAAAGCCTTCAAAGTAGACATGAATAGAGGAAACACAAAAAAGTAAAATAGCAACAGAAGAAAGAGACAAAAACAAAGCATAATGACAAAAAGACCTAAGACAAGAGTTGAAAAAACAATGAAACAACAATAATTTGTCACATTCGTACAAGAAACTTACCCACAAGACATTATATGGACTCCAGTCTGGATTAGCCTGGACCAGGAAATGATAGATGGTTGAATCCAGATAAGTGTTCTCCAGCCTCGATCACGATAAAACTCACAGAGCAAATCAGGTTACACCAACACCTCATGTATTTCTGAGCACAGGTTAGTTCCCTCTTTTTCTTACACCCAGCCTGATGCACGTTTAGCCTCTCTCTCACTCTCTTTCATGATAAGATATCAGGCATCATTACCAGCCCAGTAAACCCTCCCACCCTGTAATTTACTCTAATTTTCTTAATTAGTATACTATCGGAGAAAATGTGCCTGTTCCTGTCCCCCCTTCTTCCTTTCCTTGCTCTTCTTCTAACAAACTCTTCCATAAACAAATGCTCTCGGGTTTTTCCACCTCGCTGCATTTGCTTCCATGTAAATGTCACCTTGCCCTTCCAGGTTTGCATGCAAAACATGCCACGCTTTGTGTGGGGGAACAGTAATCAAACTTTTTTATTTATTTTTTTAATGCACAAAGGTGACAAATGAAAGGAATTTTTTGCAATGCAGCTTTGCAGGTATAACAAAACAAAAAAAAAAAGAAAAGAAAAAGGAAAATAGTCATCTTTGACCTTCAGAGCCACTTCATGCCAGTGCAGCAGAACATCTACGACAGGCCTACAGCACTCGCTACTTTAAAATGAATGTCCCAGTCAAGGTGAACTGTACACCTGGATGTTTTTTCTGTGTCACCTAATCCGACTTAGAAACACGACTGGACGTGTGCTAAGGGCTCTGCAAAGCTCGCAGACGTTTAGCAACATCCTAATTAGCATTAAACAAAGTACAGCTGATCTATGTGATGAAAAAGAAACTCAAATCTATTTCTTCACGATAAGCCATCCATAAATTTTAGAATAAAAGTAGAACAAAGTCTGGCCAGTTTTTTTTTCAAATTTTTAACTCTTTTATGTCAATGTAATCTGAACTTAACACCCAATATAACGGGTCACCAGCTAGCTTAAATAGTTTGCTGATTTTGCCTCAAATTAAGGTTTCAAAAGTGTCCCCCCCCCGGAAGTTAGACCCCTTCCACCCTATGCTTCCACCCTATGCTTCCACCATCTTTAAAGCTGATTTCAATTCAGGAGTATTTTTTATTTCTGTCTTTTATAACTGGTTTTAGTAAAGACACGAACCTTATGCTCGGTTTAGAGGAAAAAGCCAGGAGGGAATCCAGTTTGCGCACAAAATAAGTGCGCAAACGCAACATCTGGTTTCGCGGTGCGGACTGGCGCATGCCCATTGGCAAACAGGAGTCAGACACGCCCCCTTTCCCCCTAACGAACACACACGACTGAAAAGAGTAGTTTCAAGTTGCAAAAAAATAAATAAACTACAAGAAAAATATGGAAGCAGATAAAGTATCTTTAAGTGGGATGTTTCCAATAAATTAATTTCATGTTAATTTATTTGTTTCACGAGGTATTAGCAAATCAATTTTTGAATATTTTGCTTTCACTTAAAGACTTTTTATGGTTCTGGCTGAGAATTAATTTGAAAGATGTATGTTTAGATTTTCTATGAGAGCCAGAGTCACTGCTCAAAAAATGAAGGGAACACTCCATCATCCCAGTATAACAAAGCATCAGTTAAACTTCTGGGGAATCAATCTTTCCAGTTAGGAAGCATAACCACCATTGTGGATCGTTTTCACCTGCTTTGTTGCAAATGAAAGAGACAACAGCTGCAGAGGTGGAAGAAGCAATATTGAGGAAACTAGGATAGAAAATCCTGAAGAAGCTGAGCAGTCTGTGCAACCTCAGTGGGCTGCAGGCGCCATCTCATTCCGACAGAGACACTAAAAGACTAGGTCAAATCCAGTCCGGGGGGTTAAGGAGAGAGCACTGGTCTGTGGTCACCATTTGGAAAACCATTCCATTTTTTGCCTCTTGTTGTTTGCTTGTAAAAACAAATTCATGTATAAGAGACTATTGATCAGCCACAGATTTGCATGCAAAACATTCATATTTAGGAACAGCTTTGTGTTTGCACCATGCTTGCTAAGCCTTTGCAGTAAATTAACATAAATATTGATGGTCACCAGGAGATCAAACATGCAAACATCACTGGCCACTTCGTTAATAACTTTATTGATCCCAGAGGGAACTTGATATGTCTGACATAGCTCACCTGCTATTTGTACGAGAATAGAAAAGCCTTATGGCTGTGGGCACAAATTATTTTCTGGAGTCTTCCAGCACTGATGGGGTTTTTTGGTGCTGATGGCTGCTTCCAGCAGGATATTGCACCATGTGACAAAGGTTAGGTCATCTCAAACTGGTTTCTGAGGAATGTTTCCAGCACCTTGATGAATGTATTCTATTAAGAATTAAGTCGGTTGTAAAGGCAAAAAGGAGTCCCACCCAGTACTAGTAAGGTGTACCTGCCTTCTCTTTCTGTCTCTTCTCCTTACTGCTCTGACTTTTCTGTCCTGTGTGAGTGGAACTGTTTTCAATTAATTAATTACTCTTTCAGTGGCAGGCGTGGTCTCTGGACCTCTGGCAGACACACCTTTCTTTCATCTACATTCAACGTCAGTGCTTAAACCCGGCCCTCACACTTGTGGTAGTGATGCTCAGGCTGATATCTTCTACTTCGCTAATTTGTTACTCTTACCTTGTGCATTGATTTGCCTGTTTCTCCTTTCACCTAGAAGATTGGAAAGCCTGTCTAGTACTAGCCTGCCAGCCTGACTCTCAGCCACTCCTGCTGGATCGTTTTCAGGATTCCAGTTCCCCAGTTTTGTTGCCACACGCCCTGAAGAAAGGAGGAGAGACTATTTGGTCTCCGGTTAGTCCCAAATCTTCGGGAAACCAATTTCTAGCCAAGAGGAACTCTCCTGTCTAAGTAGCTCTCAGATCTGCTTGTTTAGAACCGATCAGGTCTCTGTCCCATATCAGCTCACAGTTCCTGCTATGTATAGTCCGCTCAGACTGAAGCTCTTAGTGTCTGTGTATACTTACCTGTGTCTAGCCTCTGGTTGTAGCTGTCCTCAGAACCTGTGAAGAAACTCACTTACCTTTTGTTCATTAAAACTGCTGAACTTCTCAAGTGTCCAGCCTTTTGAGTCCGTTCAGGTATCCCTGACAGCACCTAATAAAGTGTGCAGTGACTATATAGGATCACCTGTTAAATCAGGTAAGAACTGCTTAAAGGTTTCCTCAGTTTTCCCCAAAATAACACTTTCCACTCCAGATTATGCTTCTACCACCATGTTTTTGTTGCAGAATTCTCTTGCAGATTTAGATTGAGGTTTGACTAGTATCTCTACAACTCTGCTTTTAGTACATTTTTACAGTAAGCCACGCGGCGTTAATCTTGACGGCCCTTGCCTCACTGCTCGCACAGCTAGAAATAGAAGAGTACTGTGCTTAAGAAAAAGGGAACTTACCGTATATAACCCAATTTAAAAAAAACATACCAACACCAACAAACTGTTGTTTTCTTTTTATTGTAGTCCATAAAAACAAACAGCAATGATAAAAACAACAAGGTGGTAACCATAATAATATTCAAATGCAAAACAACATAACAATAGACAGTAAGAAATTAAATTAACTTAAGATTGCCACCATCCTCAGAGTCAACCCATGTACCTAAAAAGCTGGGGAGCTATTGCAAGTTTGTATTACAGGAGACTTCCCATGGAGCAAATCTGTGGAGCAGCTAGGAATGTCAAGGTGCTGGTTGGGTTTGTGAACACAAAGACTTGATTCCCCGATCGGGTAACCTGACTGAGCAGGTGGGAGTTTGAGAAGGATGAGAAAAGAGGTAACAAATCTGACTGACTGATACAAAAGTGACAGTAACAGCCTCTCAGTGTCGGGGCATTCTGCAGTAGAGATGCACGTCAATATGCCCGGTTTAATACATACACACAGGAAACACACACACACACACACCTTCACTCTCCACACACACACAAACAGATGAGGACATTAGAGTTAAATGACTTCTAAAAAAGAAAAAAAAACACCCCCAAAAACAATAATTTCACAATTTCCTAAAGGTGAAAACAAGCACAATAAAATCCCTTGAAGTCTGGAATAATCCAAAAGTTACTACAAAGCACCAGTATACTCCAAACATGCTGCTTTCCTTCCAGTCTAGCCTCTTCTGCTTCATTATACATATAGTTACACACACATGTTAGGTCCTGCAGTAAGGACAGGTCAGAGGAGATGCCCGCAGTTCAGTGTTCGGGACAGTGGGGTTCAATCTGATTCCCAGTGGAGGAGAAAGACTTCTGTATCTAGTCAGCCACAAAGAAAGAGAACTGATTCTTCCATTCGCTCCCATCCAACATCTACAGTCCCAGTCTTTTCAAAATAAAGTCCAGCAGCACAGGCTCTTCTGAGTCCGGAGATGGGTTGTGGGTGCAGAGGAAGGAGAACTAACCTGACTGTGCTGTACATGGTTGCTGAGGGGGGAGGAAGTCTGCTACATTGGCGGTGAGGTGAGTGCAACTGGCCTCTGTTGGGTAGGGTGAAATATGCGAGAGGATTGTTCAGCGTGGCACCTGCATCTGCTGTGCGGTCTGTGACTGGTTCTGAGCAGTGACCTCGGGGCCCCGGCTGGCCAATCGGCTGAGGATATTCCTCTCTGACATTTGTAGCCGCACTGCCACAGGGGGTATCCTGGCGATGGTAGCTGGGAGGCGGGTGACGTCAGCCTTCATGTCGCTCAGCAGTTCCTCAAGCTGTTTGAGAACTAGAAATACAGCACAGAAATCGGCACAACGGGGGTAATCTAAGTGAGCACTAAGTTTTTCTTTGGTTAAAATTCATCGTATGGCGTGAGAAAAAGCAGGAGGGGACATTAAACAGTAAGGATGGGTTTGTAAACAGTCACCCAGCATCTCTCCTTCAGTACCAATTTGCATCATTTTACCTGCAGCTATGAAATAACAAAGAATATAAACCGCCCATATTTCTCAAATTGAGTTCTGCGTTAAATCAAACTTGGAAGCAAACATATCTCACTTTGTTCCACAGCAGTAGCAATGAATGCAAAGTCAAATCTCATCAGAAAGGTCCATTAAAGATGCGCTGAATCCCCTGAACACATTCAATGAATTTGAGACAGTTCCCCCCCTAAATTATTCTCATGTCCTCAGTTTTATCATCATCTTATGTTTTTTTATTAGCTTACAAAATGCTGATAATGAATGAATTCAACCAGAGACCTAAAAACAACACAAATGGAGGGGGTAGGTGTAGGTTTGGTTCACAGAAGATGCTTTTTTCTTTTTGTGCACTATTTTGTGTCTTTTCTGCAGCAATGCATGGTGGGAATGTCTGCTTAGGCAAAGTAACACAGAATTCAGACACATGGTGATGATGCAAAATATTTTGGAATATAATGCAGTTCGGACTTTGGACATTCTGTATTGTTTACAAACATTTACCCTACCTACACGTTCTTTCCCCAGTCAGAAACCGTACTCTGGTAATTGAATCCAGGTCAACACTCACTCCTTTGTTTTAAAACAGCGCAGAAGTTAACTACAGGCGAATATCTGACTCATTGCTGTGCAGTTTATCAAAATAGCAAAGTCATGTGCATCACTGACACTGCAGTTTACAGACCAAACCAAACCTTTGTCTTTACGGGGCCAAAGAGCAAAACAAGGGCAGAAACCTGTACTTTCACCATTTTATCGTAACTGCATTGTGGAAAAAAAAACTTCCATTATTCTGATTTACTTGCAGTTCACTCATTATTTGAACGATCTTTAAATATTACTGTTTTCACCTGATTCGCATGCTTCCAACAGCTCTTTATAAATACAAAACACCGGGCTCCATACATATAAAAGTCATATTAATGCTTCATGCCAGATAAAAAAATAGGTGCAAATGTTTTTAAAATTATATTTTATATGTTTCTTTTTATATAACATTACATAACAGAAGTGTTAAACAGCCCCTGGCCCAACACTGGCACAGTGCCAGAAAACTGAGCTATAATTACTGCTGCAAACACCACACACTTCTCATTAAAAAGAGGATAAGTGTCAGTTCATTCGTGTCTAGGTAGCTGCAATTACGTCTCTGTCATTATGTGCACATACTGTCATTAGGTGCAGAGGCACCCTAAGCAGCTGACTCTGCAGTTACCTGGTAAGAGCAAAACCATGTGCAGAATAATTTTCCTTAACAGTCCCATTGTTTTTGTCATGAGACTTCTCAATGTTACAGATTGTATCCTGATATTTTCTGTGTTTTAAGTCCGTGAGAACCTTCCTTTTACTCTTCATCATGTCGTACCTTTATGCAGTACTGCATTGGCAGGCTTGTTTCCAGACATGGACTCCTTGCTGAGGTGCTGGTGGGACTCGGCGAGACACTCCACCTCACTGAAACGTGTGTTGAGGGCCATAGAGGGATGAGCCGGGTCCTCTGTCATGTTCAGGTAGGCTGCCCTGCGCAGCTGCTCCTCGATCACGAGCGCCTGCTCGAGTAACTGCACAAGAAACACAGGTGGACCAGAAGTGCTCGGTGAGATATGACACACACGTATAAAGACTCACACAGATAAATCAAATGATAACTGAACACTCGCTTCACCTTGAACCTGCGGGCCAGAAACTTGTTCTTGATCTCCAGGAAGTTGCCTCTGCTCATCTCCCCTTTGAAGGGCTCATTGAGGATAGCAAACCTCACATCGTTCTGCACATCCTGCCATCGAGCATAGCCATGTCTGAGAGACGCCAAAGTCAAGAACAACAACACAGGTGTGCTGGGACAAGTTACCCAAACCTGGGTGCAATGTGGGCACACATTTAACAAACATCATTGTCCTTCATTCATTTATTAGTGGCGATCATAAACAAAAGACATAGTTTCCAGAAGATGGGCACTACACTTCACCCACTGTCACAGAAGGCCTCAACAGCACAGATATGGTAGAGGTCCAGTTCAGTTTAGCTGTCAGCTACAGTCTATGATGCCACACCTGTCATTTATAACAGCCCAGCTCAGATTTTTAAATCAAAAATGAGCTTTATAAAACAATTAATTTACTTTATTTGGACCAGGCTGAAAATTTGGGAGTCTATGGGGATTGACCAATTAAGGTAACTACAGTTTTTGGTACATGTGCATTGACTGTTCAGCCCTGCAGGCTGCCACTCGGAAGAAACTGCTGAAACCACTGCAAAGAATTGGTATCTGGATGAATCCAGGCACATTCTAATGGATCCATATTAGACAAATCCCTTCTTTATTCCATTGTGTGGTCAGCCTGAAACAGCCTGCCACAGTGCTGGGCTCCTCGATGGCACCTCTGCTCTATGAGCAATTCAGTTAAAATTGTGGCTGACTGTGTCATGAAACCTGTTTAAACTGGGATAAAGTGCAAAAACTTCAAGGAAGCAGCTCATCTGTATTATGTTATCCAGGCTTCCTGCTGCTGTGTAAACTAATGCAACCTATGAATAGTGAAGAAAAGTGTGTTCGAGATATGGCCGTATGAGAGGATACTGTATGATGCCAGCAAGCAGCCAGTAGTCGTGGCGGCGGTGCCAAATCTCAAAGGTTTTCTTGGTGACGGTGGCTGCTCTCTCCTCATTCTGCCACAGAGAGTGAAGCTCTGGAAAGCAGGGGAGAAAGGTCAAAACAGACAGAAATGAAACAAAAGAAAAGAGAAGAGAAAGAAAAGAAAAGAAAAAAGCGTGCATGTGTGTCCACCTGTGAATCCTCCGTCGGCAATGTTGAACATGAACCTCTGCTTGGTGGCTTTCTTTTTCTCTTCACTGACATTAACCACAGGTGCAGCTGTTCCTCCATCTTTAGCGTTCTCTCCATTCTGCAGTTTGCTACACTCGTCCGCTTTCACACCGTCCTTCTCCTCCTTTTGTTCTGCAAAAAAAGGGAAAATTTTAAATTAAAAAAAAAAAGTGTTGTACAGTGAATTTTATTTCTCATTAAAGATTTCAAATAAAGCATGAACAGACGAGTGCAGAATTCATCAATGCCACAGTTGAAATCTTGTAACGTAGATGTACTTTTTAAATAGGCAACTCAATCTAAAAAGGCCAAAAATAGCAGAAGTTTCTTTCCACTGCTGCCATCTGTGCTTCAAACCCAGAGTGTAGGTGTGTGAACGCAGAGCTAACCTTTTTTCTCCTCTGCAGTGTCCATTTTCTCATCTTTGCCTTCATCAGCTGAAAGAAGAGAAACAGTTGAGAACTGAGAAGGTGAGAAAGGAAACCCAGAGAATACAGCATGCTGCTGATGTTTCTAATCGCCCGTGATCACGAGATGATCTGATGGTATGGTGGGGTTTTTCCTTTGCCTCACACAAGTGCACATTCTGCTAATCTTCTTTTTTTAGAGTAGTCATGAGGACAATGGTTACATTTTAAATTCACCTGACCTTTCAATGTCATCTGTATGCACATATTAGCATGTGTATATTCTGGATATCAAATGAACAGCCACTTCTGCTTAACAGCATCCAACAACAACTTTAAATGTGAGTAAATGAGATTTTCAAGAGAAAACTAGATTAAAAACTCTGTTATTTTAACCTAAAAATCCTTAAGAACTTGTTGCATCATTATGACGACCACCATGTGCCTCACCTTTGGACCTGCCCTCCTCTGAATCAGTCTTGCTCTCTGAACCGTCACCCTTGATGTCAACAGAAATGTCCTTCTCCACTGCTGCTGATAACTTCTCATCTTTCTCTTTGCTCGTGTCGCCAGCTTCTTTCTCCTTCCCTTGGTCTCCAACGGTCTCCTTCTCTTTGTCCTCCTTCTCTGCAGCAGTGTCTGCCTCTTCTTTCTTTTCGAGAACAGGGGATTTGTCATTCTCATCTGGGATTTCAATAATCTAGGTGAGAGATAAAATCAAAGGAGATATATATTCAAAGTCCTGTACAATGACTGAAGTAAAAATAGAAGTTGATGATATGGATTTAAAAGCACAATTTACCTCTGGATCATCTGCCTTCTTAGCCGCTTTGCCATCCTCTCCCTCCTTCTTCAAATCATCCTTGTCCTCTGATTTAGACAGATCTTCTGAAGACAAAAAATACATAAGAGGTAACAGGCAAGTAGCACTAGATTTCAGTCTTTCCTCTGTTATATTACTCATCAAGATTCTCATGTAACTCTTGAATCTTAACACCTTGTTTGTTGGCCTGTAATATTTTGTATGTAGTCTTTCTGGTTGCATCCACAAGAGGGCGTAAATCTGGGAAAATCTCTGGGGGTCTAAACACACCCGGTTGACACATTACCTCCGAGTGCAAGATTAAAAAAATAGCTCCCACATCTTAAAGGGTTATTTCGGGTATAAAACTTCCAGTTCAGTTATAGATTAAATGAAGTTTTAAAGTAAGAATTCACATTTCATCTGACTCAAAACTGAAGCATGTGGTGCTGAGGTTACAGCTCAGAGGACGTGATGATGCATGTTATCTGTCATAAACCACCATTTGTTACAACATGCAATCTATGTGTGTGTGTGTGTGTGTGTGTGTGTGTGTGTGTGTGTTTACCTGGAACAGGAGTGTTGGGCTGTGTGTCTGCAGGGGTCCCAGAGGAAGGAGTCTTTGGGTCTTCTCCTGCAGCCAAAGCTGCAGCTCTTTTGTTTTCTTCCAGCTCTGCCATCCAGGGCATTGACCACTGACCATTCACATGTTCGAACTCCTGCACCTGTTACACAACCATTAAACCTTTGGTTAATTTAAATCACACTCTCATGCAGGACTACATTATTTTCACAGTTTCAACTGGACCTCTTAAGCCTTACCTTTTTCCTGATGAGTGACATCACACCGATGCGAGTGAGCACATGCTGTCTTGACAGACCCTCCCGGGGGACACCGTCGGCAAACGTCTCAGCTCCATCAGCCCCTGGCTCGCAAAGGTGACGCATGAACAGGGACACGTAGGCCCTGAAATAAAAAGGAGGAGGGTGACAATGTGAATACATATGAAAATGAATGTGAGCCAGGTGTAGAAATATTATTGGATTCATAACGGCTAAAAAAAAAAAGAAGAGGCCAAATGTCTCAGTCAAATCAACAGCTTTAACAATAATTCATTTTAAGAGTTTACAAAATATGGAATAAATAGTATTTTTAATTATTTACCACTTGTGTGCAGCCATTTAAAAACGAATCTAGAGTCCAGACCTGTTAGAGGGTTCCTTAACTCAAGCAGCCATAAACTCTCTAACCTGGCAAGACTTTTACTTTAAAAATAAACTACATAGATTCGTTTACGAATTTGAGCTGGAACGTACCAAAATTTAGTAGGTCAAGGTTTTCAAAAGAATGATGGGACATACCAAAAAAAGTACATGAAAATATGTATAAATATAGGACAATGAGAAAATCATTCATAACACTCACTTGAATTCTTTCTCTGACTTTCCTCGTAGGTCCCTGACCAGCCACTGGTTAGTGAAGGCATCCTGGGGAGGCATCCCATAACGCATCACTGCATTTAAGAAAGCCTTCCTCTGCCGTGCGTTGAAGCCAAGCACCTGAGAGGTAAAAGAGATCAAGACAGATAGAAAAGAAGTGGTTACAAAAAGAAAACAGAACATTGTGCATCTTCAATCATTGTCTAGTTTTGTTGTTTCTTTGGCTTGGATTTTCACTCTTATCTCGAGAAATTAGAGAAAGGCCTGAGCAGAAAACGCACCTCGATGTTGCCCCCGACCCTGGCCAACAGTGGAGGTAGAGGTTTGTCCCTGTCGTTTCTCAGGCCTTTGCGGTTCGGTCTGCGGGCATTGGCTGTGAGGAGAGAGTCACGGGTCAGTCTGACACTCTGAAAAACAGCACTATTTACAAGCAACACACATTCCACTGAAACCACGAGGATAACAAGTTAAAAATGAAATTTTGATGTATGACCGTGTGTGCCCTTATCGTCCTAAGATTTCTCTGTGATGATGTTCCACTTACGGCTCACTGGATCACTGATCCGGCTGAATCTGGCCCTCCTCAAAATCTCTCCACACTTCTACAATAAATACTTTCTCTGGAAGTGCGATGCTTTCAAAATATTTACAAATGAAAGCACTCCAGCAGTACACATCATTTAATCAAACTCTTAGTGACAGAGTAACAAAAACACAACTGGTACATAAATGCACACCTTATTGCACCTTTTGATTGGCAAGTAAACATTACACAACATGTTGATCAAGTGACAGAAATCTAATAAATAAAAGTGAACAATTTATATAAAGAGTTAATATAAACAAACAATCTAAAGTGCAAAGCTGGCAGTTCAGCTGGCTGGGAAACCGTTGGTCTTAATTTTCTTTCCCTGTTTCCTTTTCTTATGCTTTTTCCTTTTCTTTTCCTTTCTGTCTTGCTTTGTCTCTCTACGCTCAACGCAGATGATGCAGGCACATTTCCTTTTTCGGGAGTTGTTGTTGAGGTTGTCAAGGACGACATCATAGCTCGTGTCTGAATCTGTACAAACATCTGCAGAGGTGTTGGAAGGTTGTTAGTGAATTAAACATCTCGAGCGTGAAGAGGAAAGATTTCTTATCATCGGTTATTAATCTAATCAGGAACGTCCACCTCCGTGTCAGGTTCTTATGATCAATTCTTTCACTCAGTCCCGTATTTATGACTAATGTCTGAGAGCACACACTTCTCAGTGTAAAAGATTAACAGCGGAGGCATTTTATGCCCCATCCCTAACAGCTGTAATCAAGTTACCTTCAGCTCGTTCATCAAAGTCCTCATCGCCCTCCTCTGAGGCCACCGAGTAATCAGACTGGTTATCCGACTGGTCCTCCTGCCAGTCTGAAGAGACCACAGAGAAATGATGAGCAAAGAGAAAATACATAAAGGATAACCACCAGGTCTGACTTTAACCGATCAATGATGAGATAAAAGTAAATGAGTACGCCTCGCAGTGGTACAATCCTAGATAAGTATGAGTTCAACCAGTAGGGGGAGCTGCTGTGCCAAAACTACTGAACAACTGGATCACTTTTCCTGATTAAATGGTGCAATAAAAGGTAGGAAAACAGCCTTCACTGATGTTGTTAATGTGCAAAAAAATTGTTCATATGCACACAGCTATATGCAAGTGAAAAACAAACTACTGTGGCTCTAACAGCTTTAGGTTTATTTGGGGGTTGGACACTGCAAAGAAACAGCACTGAAACAAAACCATTTCAACTTTTTCTGTTTTGCAGTCCAAGTCCCAAACGCTGGGAGCCTGAACTAGAGAAGCAGTTAATGACCTGGATGGATGAATGGCTAAGGAGCATAAATCATAGCTTTAGCAACAAAACATTGGCACATTTAGAAAAGTAAATAGTCTTGACACATGCCTTTTAACATGTCTGTACAATCAGACTATACTCAGGGGCTGGCAGGCTAAAGGCTGCTTAATGTGCGATCACCCACAGCTCCACAGAGTGATGTCTATAAAATGTTTAGCAGAATATGGCTATTGTGTTGTTTGCTGTGCACTACTACAGACAAATCTGCTGCTGCCCTTGCTGTTGTTAATGCTAAGGCAGCGGCTGTACAATTAAAATATTTCCTTTGTGTCATTTTTTTGTAGTTAGTGTGAATTCCAAATAGAAAAGGACTTAAAGAACCTACAATGTGAGTTGGTCTGACTATTAGTGCACAGGGTCACTAATTCCTGCTGCAGTGAGAGGCCTCATCGTTATAATAATTCATTTTTAAACTGGTCTAAACATTCATAAATAACATAAAACTACAACATTTCTATATCCAACCACAAACAGTGATTAAACTTCATGCCATGATCTCACTGTCGCTGCTACCCTGTTACCACTACACCAACACCAAACAAAAACACAAATCCACCACTGGTACCGCACACCACACACACAAGAAGAGGTTGCATTATATATTGTTCTGTACCCTGTCTTATACCTCGGTCCTCCTGGGAGCCATCATTGTAGTTAACTGGCTTTCGAGTTCTTTTGCCTTTGCCCAAATTGCGGGCAAGGTCCTCCTGCTGCTGCTCGTAATGGTGCCGAAGCAGCTTCTCCCAGTAATCTGGATCAACGCTTTCCTCCTGCTTGATCACTTCCCTTTCCACTTCTTCCTCCTTTAAAAATTTACAATTTTAATAAAATACACACAGACTGTTTAATTGTGCTTCTTTAGTTAAGAGTTTTTGTAGACAATAAAAGGGTAAATGTTTTGTTGTCATATATGGATACTATCGCCACACTAACACTGTACCTCATCATCTTCATCTTTCACAACATACTGGGCCACTTTGAAGGAGCTGAGGTATTCGTTCATGCTCTGGAGCTCAGTGTCGTCTGTGGCATCCTGGTTCCTGTCAAGCAAACGGTCAATTGCCTGGTCATCGTAGTGGATAACGCTGCTGTCATCCTCTTTGTTGTCCCCTGAAAGTAGAATAAGTGGAAAAAGGACAAAAGGAGAAACTCAATTTTACTGCCTGAAACATCTCAGGTGTCCCAGTGGAGAAGGCACAACTCTTTGTTGTTGTTTTTACAACTAATCATGAGCACCTCAAGTCCACTTTAGGTTTAATAGATTAAACACTGTTGCTCTCACTACTCTGCACCCAGAATAGTTAGTTACACTATCCATCCATCTTCTTCTGGATTAACCAATTAACCTAACCCCACTAACTGCATGTTTTTGGATTGTGGGAGGAAACTGGAGTATCCGGAGAAAACCCACACAGACACGGGGAAAACATGCAAACTCCCAGCAGAAAAGCCCCAGCCAGATGGTGGATTCAAACCCAGAGACTTCTTGCAGTGAGGCATCAGTGCTAACTGCCACACTCCCCAACTGGTTAAACTCATCATTCATATTTTATTAATATACAACACTAGTTAAACCCCCCCCCCCCATCTCTGACAGGAAGTTCTAAACAAACAGCATGGAAAGTAACACCGATAACAGACCTGCAAATCAGCACACTTCTGCATGATCTTGATCTCGAAAATGAAACGATGGCAAGTTTCAAATAAACTGGCATATAACCACTCGACTGAAGCACTGCCACATTCTGCACAGAGGGTGGACACTAAGGCCTTCTGTGGTGAATCTATGTAGAGCCTGTGACATAAACTCCACAAGTGGCCAGCGTGGTTGCTGGCATTTATTCTTCTGTGTGGCGCATTATGTGTTGTAGTCATGGCCTGGTGTTTAATATGCAATGCTGGCCAATAGAAACGACTAAGATGATGGGAGTTCTCTCTGTGTGTGTGTGTGTGTGTGTGTGTGTGTGTGTCTGCCTCAAGATTTCAGCAGAAGGTTAAATTGCAATTTGATAGCTGAAAAATCGCATTAATGTTTTCAAATGGCTCATAAATGCAACCACAATATTCATCAAATTTGTTTTCTCTGGTTTAACTAGAAAATTAGGAGCCAGGACCAGAACCATTTCCAACCCCTTAACCAAATCCCATTGCTTTAGTTGACTTCTTTGTGTATCAATATTATAAAGAAATTCTAATTTTCAAATTTGAAAATTATAAAGTTCCTTTTTATTGTACTATAAAAGACTTCCAGTACCTTAACAGCCCACCAGGAGATCCTAAAGTATCTCGAAAATCATCAAAATACACATTTGCATCTGTCAGAGGATTAACAGTGACTCACCTTCTCCAACTTCATCCTTAAACAGTTCTTCAGTTCCAAACTTGAGAATGTCATCAAGTTCCTGCTTGGACATGGAGCCCATCTTAGAGCCAAGGCCGGGTCGCACCACAAGGTGGGTGAGCATCATCTTCTTCTTTGCCACCTGGTGCAAGCAAGAAGATTCGAGGCAATTCACAAGTGAGCATGTGATCACAGCAACTGAACACATCTGCTACAGTGGTGTTAATTATCACAGACCTGCGTGATCCTCTCCTCCACTGACGCTTTGGTAACGAAGCGATAAATCATCACTTTCCTGTTCTGGCCAATACGATGAGCTCTGCTGAAGGCCTATGAAACACGACATAGTCACCCCTCAAAATAAATGCTGATACTGGCACAAACATGAGGTTAACCATGTGCTTTGCATACCTGGATGTCATTGTGGGGATTCCAATCAGAGTCATAGATAATGACAGTATCAGCAGAAGCGAGGTTAATGCCCAAACCACCAGCTCTGGTAGAGAGGAGGAAGGCAAACTGCTGGGCACCAGGAGCTGGTTGAAAGAGGAGCACAATTCAAATTTGAAAAACATGCGTCGCCTCTGCTGTCCTGAGAGGCAAAACTGACAAATAGCTGCACACGCCTCACCATTAAAGCGATCAATAGCCTCCTGTCTCAAGTTGCCAGTGACTCCTCCATCAATCCTCTCATATTTGTAACCCTCGTTCTCCAGGAAGTCCTCCAGCAGGTCGAGCATTTTGGTCATCTGGGAGAAAACCAAAACTCGGTGGCCTCCCTCTTTCAGCCTTCTCATCATCTTCTGGAGCAGCATCAGCTTCCCTGAAGACTTGGTCAAGGCAGTGCCTTCATACATGCCATTTGGAAGTTTTGGTGCTTCCTGAAATTAGGAAAGTGATGTGTTTAACAAGTTTAACAGCATTAATTAAAAAAAAAAACTGAATTAAAAAAAGAAACATACAGTGGCAGCTGCTGGAAAGAGGTAGGGGTGGTTACAGCACTTTTTGAGGTCCATCACAACATTGAGCAGAGACACTTGGTTCCCTCCTCCACGAGTGTTCAGGGCCTCAAAGTTACGTGTTAAAATGAACTTGTAGTATTTCCTGAGGAACAAAAACAGAAGTAGAGAAATGTGAGAAATGTGACCGCAGAGATAAAACAAGCGGAAATATTCTGTCCTTAGGACCAGAATCAGAACCTTAAAAAATAAATAATGGCCAAAAAAAATGCCCATCAAGAGCAAATGTTGGTTTAATCTTACTGGACTTGCAGCTACTGCAACACAGTTTTACCACTTACTTCTGCATGGAGCTCAGCTCCACTCGAACAATGAGCTCCGTCTTTGAAGGCATGTGTTTAAATACATCAGCCTTCAGCCTCCTGAGCATGTGTGGTCCCAGCATGTCATGGAGCTTCTTGATCTGGTCCTCTTTGGCAATATCCGCAAACTCTTCCAGAAACCCTTCCAGGTTGCTGCCATGAGAAAAAAGAAGCCACACGAGTTAACATGCTGTCACAGAGGATGTCATCACTGTATCCGCAATACAGCCACATCTGCTGTAGCCTTGCAGGTACTGACTTGAATCTCTCTGGCGTTAAGAAGTTCAGCAAGTGGAAGAGCTCCTCCAGGTTGTTCTGAAGGGGAGTTCCTGTCAGAAGCAGCTTGTGCTGCAGCGGGTAGTTGTTCAACACTCTGAAGAACTGAGAGAAAGACAGAAAATATATGTTCAAACCTCAGCGCTGGAGCCAATAAAAATAATATACTACAGCATGCAATTGTTGTGTCCAGCTTTGTGTGCCTGGTAATTAAGGTTCACCAACAAACGTCTGCGGGGTTTTTTTTGTAAAAATAAATAAATATTTTGTTGCTACCTTGGACTGGTTGTTCTTCAGTCTGTGGGCCTCATCTACAACCAGACAGGCCCATTCAATAGAGCCCAGGACAGCCTGGTCAATGGTGATCAATTCATAGGATGTCAGGAGAACATGGAACTTGACGGGTGAGTCTTTCTGTAACGTGCAGAGAAAAGTGAACCTCAGTTAAGCTGCAAATTCGGGAAATAAGTGGAAACTATTACAGTTATTAGAGCTTCAAATGACTGCTTCCACTGGTGATGTAGAGCCACAACTAAAGCTTACATAACCTGGCAATCACTAGTATGCTAGGTAATAATTCAAACACTCTGATCCAGTTTGCTTTTGTTACTTTTTACCTTCATTTTAGAAGCCTTTTTTCCTCCTCTGATGGCATTTCCCTCAAAGGAGAACTCGTTCTCTCTGATAACAGCCCTGCTGTCTTTGTCCCCGATATAGGTGACCACATACATGTCAGGAGCCCACATCTCAAACTCTCTCTCCCAGTTTATGATGGTGGACAGAGGAGCGCTGACAAGGAATGGACCTTTGGAGTGACCCTGTACCAGTAGAAAACAAAGTTATCAACAAAGATGATTCATTGATTTTACATCAGAGAAATCACACAACTGTATTTGTCTTGCCCTGCCTTTAGGATAGAGCTCCTGACTTAGAACTCATCCCCTTTAAATGGACAGAGTTACTGTGTGTCACATGTCTGCAACCCCAACCACTAACACTGACTGTCAGGGGAGGGCGGACGGGACAAAACAGTGTCAGTGAAAGATAAAACAAAATATAGTATTTTTAATCAAGCATAAGCACTTAATGTGTTGTTTTTAACTGGCAAAACATGCTTAATAAATTCATATATAAAAATAAAGAGCTCCTTACCTCCTTATACAATGAGTAGAGGAAAACAGCCGTCTGAACTGTCTTGCCTAAACCCATCTCATCAGCCAGGATTGTGTCAGTGGCCTGAGCCCAAGAAAACCTTAGCCAGTTCAAACCTTCCAGTTGGTAAGGATGCAGAGTTCCTCCTGTGCTGTCCAGGTAGTCGGGCTGACGATCAAACTTGATGGTGGGCTGGAAGGAGCAAACCAGGAAAAAGCAGTGAGCTTTTAAATAGTCATTAATAATCCATCAGAATACAGCAATTTAGGAAAAAGGTTGCATTTTGGTGCACGTACATCTACAACTGGATTAGCAGGCGGTCGCTCTGCCTTCTTCACTTTGACTGTCTTTTTCAGCTTCTTCCCAGGCCTGCCTTCCTCGCCCATCATCAACTCTCTTCCAGACAGAAAAGGAAAAGAAAGGTAAGACTGACCGTTTAATTTCAAACAAATAACTAAAAATAATTTTTTTAAAAATTGCATAAAAGACGTCGAGTTGCCACAAATATCTCTTTCACATGCTCGAAAAGTAGTAGGATGAAGTTTACACTTCTTTGGTCCCAACCCGGCTTAAAAGAAATCATCAGTTCTTGCATAACCTGAGCAAACGTGTGATGTGACATTTTGTAAACCACTGCATACCTGTGATTCCAGTAAGTCTGTTTGTAGGTGTCAAACTCGGGAATGTCCATATCTTCACTCTCCCAGGTGGACTGGTCATATGGCAGATCTCTCCATTTGATCAGGTAATGTACGTTGTTCTTTTTGTCAACACTATCACAATGAAACACACAGGGAGATATCCAGTTGTAATAAAATGGTATAAATGAATGTGCTTTTGTTCTGGTGTCCTACTGTACCGTATCACTTGTCTTTGACAGTTTGGTAATTGAAAAAGTTTCCTTACATGGTTAAAGAGATTGGCCTGAGCATATTTTAACATATGGAACAGATAACATCGCAGCTTTGATGTCTGACATCCCTCTCAGTAGTCACTTCATTTCCTCTTACTGCTGACAACTTAAGCTATTTTCCCACCGTAACTCTCTATTGTCAAATTAACCGAAAAATTGCCTGGTGACAAATTCAGCAACATTTTGGACAAACAGTCAGCATAACTGCTACACACGCGCAAGCACCACTGAATCAACTGTTTGCACTGTGTTGTTCCTGTGGTTTGTTATCATGAGCAGGCAAAGCCAGTGCGTAGCATCAGAAATACATGCAAATATAACAAGAGTGCAGCCGTATGTGCAGGGTGATGTTGTATTTATTGAACAAGGTTCCTTAAAAATGAATGCTTTACTTTTAACTGAGAGTCACACGTCCATGACTGTTCAGCACCTCACACGCCTACAATTTTATTCTGTATGTGAAAGCATACAGAATGAAACTTATATGCATGTATTAAAACAGCGGTGCTAATTCAGTCTGAGGGTTTCGCTGAGCAAATTATATTTACTTTTACTGTTTCTTGGTTTGGAAACTGCTTAGTGTCTTTGTTTCATATGTATCTTACCTGTGGTTAAGGACGCGGTGGATCATCAGCCACTCCATCTTTACTCCGTAACGGCAAAACTCCTCCTCCATGTGCACAAAGAGGGGATCCTTGTTCTTCCTCTTGGTGCTCTTGTCATCGTCGCCCTCACCTCCAAAGTCAGCAGGCGGCGGCTCGTCCATGTCGGTCTTCCTTTGATAGTTGCGGAACATCACTTGGCAGTTCAGCTCCAACTGGGCAAGAGTGAACAACACGTCATGTGATGAGATTGTATAGTACCAGCACCAATGAACCAGTCAAAAGTTTGCACGCTCACATGATTGGGTGAATGTGTCCAAACTTTTGACTACAAAAAGGCAAATAAAATCCCATTCTCATCATACATCCATCCTCATGGATACAAACTCTCAGAGAGTGGGTGTTACCTGTAGCTCCAGCACCCAGGAGCAGTGCCAGTAAGACAAGTTGCACCACTTGACAAAGAACTCCCTCTCTCTGCGGCCAGCCAGAGGTGGGGGGTCAGGAGCGTCAGCAGGCAGATCTGCGGGCCGTGGGACAGGGGTGGGGGATGGTGCGTCTCCCCAGCGCCATGTCAAAACCTTCTGCACTTTGCCCTTCATCGGTGGACACTGTCAGCAAGTGCGGATGGCAGAGGAAATAGTTGTAAAAACAATGAATCAACAAAGGGACTGTAAAATTGAGAAGAAAAATGTTTTTAAAATTATATGGATGCTTAATTGTAAAAATACAACAAAAATAAATACTGCATGATTGTCATTTTTTCTCAAAAATGCTGTAGGTAAACTTATCCACATCAAGAGAACTGCCTCTTTTTCTCCGGCACAACTTGGAATTTGTAATCCACGTGCACGCCCACGTGAGCGCGCGCGGTCTCAAATGCACCAGTGCTCGGTGCTCACCTTACAGCGGGGGCAGATCCACTCCCCATTGGGGATCTCGGGGAGTGGAGGGTTGAGGCAGTGGATGTGGTAGGAGGAGGGGCAGGTGTCACAGCAGAGCAGCTCTCCTCCGTCCTTACACACACGGCAAAACTCAATGTGGTGGTCGTCTTCCTCCTCCATCCCTTCATCCCTCCTGTCGTCATCGTCCTCACCTTCGGCCTCGGACAGATCATCCCTGGCTTCCCACTGGATTCCCTCCTTCTCCTGGTGGCAGAATTATAGACAGGAGGAGGAGGTGTGCACGCAGGGGAGTGGGGGGTGGGCAGACAGGCAGAGAAGGTATGCGGAACGAAGTGAAAGAAAAAAGGGGAGGGGTGTGTGTGCGTGGGGGGGATATGAAGAGCGCCAAGGGGTGGGGAGGGAGGGTGGTGTGTGCATTGCGTGCGTGTGGAGCAGGCAGAGGAAGGGAGGGAGAGGGAGGGGAGGGACGAGAAGAGGAAATGGAGGATGGGTGAGATGCGTGGTGGGGAACAGGAGAGGATTGACGGGAACATGAGCAAAATGGTTGTTGGGGTGGAGGGAGAAAGGGACAAAGAGAAACGGAGAACAGTCAACTCTGCTGCCAGTGCAACTTCCACGCAAAATATTTAAAATCAGACTTTTATGCAATTTTTGCTCTCTTTATTTAAACTTTGACATTCAGGTGTAGCTGTTCACTCTGCCAGGCGTATCTCTCAGATGTTTCAGGGATTCAGTACTCACACAGTGCGGGCAGCTCCACTTGCCCTCAGGTGCTTTCTCCATGTCAGGGTCCAGACAGACCATGTGATAAGCTCTGGGACAGGTGTCACACAAAATGATCTCTCCTCCCTGCTGGCACACCTCACAATAATCCTGGTGGTCTGTCTCATAGCCGTCACCATCTTCTGTCTCCACTGAGAAAAAACAGAAAAGAGGAAAAAAAAAAAGATACAGAGAAGTGACACACAGAAGATATCGGCCTTTACTTCAGTCTTGTTAAACAAACCATCTACATCAGACAGCTTTGTCTTTGGGAAAATACTGATAGTTGTTTTAGTTGTTTTTCCAACCTTTCTTCTTTTTCTTTGCACTTTTGGGTTTCTTCTTAGAACGACTGCTGCGGATGGAGCCATCCGACACCGAGAAGCTCCCATCATCAAAGTCACTGTCAGCATCAGGTTCATCTTCATCGCTCTAATGAAATCAACAACCGAAGGGAAATATTTATAGTATAGTACATTATAAATATTTAGATCTCGGCGATCAAATATGTGGATCTTACAGAGGAGCGCTTCCTCTTGCTGTTGAGGCCTCCAAGTTTGATCTTGAGTGGAGCCACCTTCTTCGGTTTTGGTTTCGGTGGAGGCTTAGCTGCAGGCTTGGACCTCCTTCGTGCATTGGGACCTCAAGAGAAGAGAAGATACAACTTTTTAAGAAAAAAATATGAGACTCTTAACTGTATATAAACTCCATACAGTCAAGTGATACAGGCAATAAATAACCAACATTCAGCTCCTGCACGATAGTCCCATTTTACCTTTGCCCTCTTTGGTCTTGGCCTTACGGAGTGGAGGTGCCGGGGCTGCTGGGGGTGCAGGAGCTGCAGTAGCAGCAGGAGTTGAAGACGGTGCAGGCAGTGCAGCAGGACCGGTCTCTGCCCCGATCTCTGTCCCTGCTACCACCATGTTCTCCACAGCTGCTGCCACATTGGCAGCTGCCAGGGCTGCATTCGCAGTGGCACAACCCTACAGGGCAACAAAGGCGAGTGTGAGAACCTCTGCTCTCTGCAAGTGCATAGTATCACTGAAGAACTAAAGTCCTCCATATTTAATACCTTCAGAGGGTTGTTTGTGCTGAATTCACGCCACTTAGCCATCATTAAAGTCATCATCTTGGACACGGCAATTTTGGGGTTCTTAGCTGCAATTAATGGTCTAAAGACACAAAGTGGGCAAGACTTGTCATATATATATATTAACAGAGTAGATGTGAACTTTAATATAAAAGCTTCATGTGAGAAGGGTGTCTTCACCTGACAAACTGACTGAAGGCCTTGTAGTTGGTGAGGGAGCTGTAGTCTTCCTGAGTAAAGACGTGGTCAATGTCTTTCATGCCCCAGGTTTCCAGCAGCTGGGTAGAGCTTTTCGGCTGAGGCAGGAGTACAATGTTGCAAACGACAACGAGAAAAGTTAGTTTTACATGTCAGCCCTGCAGTGAGTAAATATAAACTCTGCACACGAGCCTAAATTCATCTTTACCTGGCAATCATCGTCATCGTCCTCATCATCTTCTGGCTCCGGCTCTTTACGTTTGCTCTTCGAGCTGGACGAGCCTCCCTTCTCTGCTGCCCCACCTCCCTTCTTCTTGTCTTTGGCGGAGCTGGACCGTTTCTTCTTTTTCCTCCCTGGTGCATAATCACTTCCTTCACTCTCTGACCGCATACCTCCCTCATCAGCATCCCTCTCTGCTGCCTCCACTCCAAGTAGGTGCTCTGGGGAGCTGACTGGCAACTCCTGCAAGATAAAGAACCACATTGCTAATTGCATAAAGAGGCTGGATTTTATGTATAACATATAAATTAAATGCTAAAATGACATCTTTCTTTATCTTGTTTCTTGTAAAGGTCCTGGCACTCTATTAGGCTGGGGAATGAAAAGACACTGGGCTGTCATTCAGAGCTGCTGTGGTCAACATATGACTCATCACTAATTTCAGAAGAAGCCGAAACAGTCAGTCACTACATCTATTGTTCAGCTGACACAGAATGGGTCTTTTTTTTATTTATTTTCCAGCTAAAATGCAAAACATTTTCTGAATTCATTGTATGTTTTCTCTGTTTTATGTGACTGTTAATTTAATACATATTAGACAATGCATTTTAAATGCACTGGTCTGGCTTATGGAAAATTATACATTAGCTAGTAATCAATTACTTATATATTCATTGACTGTGCTTCTTCTTTCAAGTGCTCCCTTTAGGGGTCACCACAGAGGATCATCTGCCTCCATCTCACCCTAGCCCTAGCATCCTCCTCTGTCACACCAACAGTCTGCATGTCCTCCCTCACTACACCCATGAATCATTTCTGTCATTTTCATCTTCTTCTCCTGCCTGGCAGCTCCATCGTTAACATCCTTTGCCCAATACATCCACTATTCCTCCTCTGCACATGTCCAAACCCTCTCAGCCTTCCCTCTCTGACTGTCTCTAAACGGATCAAATTTATAGTAAAGAGCCGCATCCTTATGTCAGGGTATTTGAGTCTGTGTTTTACACCTCATGAAATTACTGTTTACAACACAAACACCTATAATTTAATCTGTTAAGATTTTTACTTGTTAAGCTCCTGTATTTTACTTAATTTTCCAATTTAACTGAACTCTTCTCTTTTGAGTGCCTTAATGAACTATTTCATTTTGTCATATTTTGGTGTTGAAACTTTTGGGATAAATAAAATTAATCTTATCTTATATTAAATACACTCTATATACACACGAGTTTTGAGTAAGCGTGTGTAAGTATGTGAAATGAGGACTTCATAATTCATAACTTGGCTGCAACGTAATCCGTTACTTTCGGATGTTTTATGCATGTGCAGTAAATCAGAGTAGAACAGCATCTGTTGTGTTGAAAGCAACAATATTGTAAAATGTTTACAAAGACAAATTTGTCCCAAAAAAAAAAAAAGGATTTCCTCAATCACAGGCTTAAACTTTGTAAAACTCACCTCTCGGATGGGTCTCTGCCTCTTGCTGCTCCTGCTCTCTCGGCTGCTCTTCTTGGCTTTCTTCTTCTTCTTGGACTTGGGTACCTCATCTACGTCAGACACAGCATCCTCCGGCTCGTCCTCATCTACCGGCGACACGCTTTCATTAGTGAGAGAAGACAGTGTGCGCGCACACACACACGGACACCACCGCTGCAGGCCGAGGGGAGAAAACAGGAGACCGCGCACTGGCACTCGTCCGTGCACGCACGCACACACACACAACGCGAAAGCCACAAAAGCGCAGGTTGAAACTTGTCCGTTTTCTGTGTTTGAAACTTTGACAGCTCATGCCCACGCTCGCGAGGACACCCGTGAAACAAGAAGGGGCCCGAAAAGAAAAGGAGGGAAACTCTGGACACTTGCTTGCCAAGTTAGCTAACTAATCTATCATGGCGAGTGACGGACGGCCCGAGCCGACTACTCGCGGCTAGCTGAAGCTAACATTAGCATCGCGTTGAACGCGAGCTCAAGTTACGGAGATGGACCTTCTTCTTCAGGGGCAAAAAAGACGAGCTTACCGTGAATTAGTGAGTGCTCCTCCGTGTTTCCAAAGTCGTCCCTCTCATCCTCGCTGCACGACATTTTCCCCGGCGCTGTAATTTTATTTCTTGCTGGTCGAATTAATCCCTCCTAAACCTTGCTCCTCGGTCGGCGAGGGAGGAGGGAAAATGACGTGGGACTGGTGGAGAATGGACCGGGGGTGTCCAGGAAGGGAGGGGGTGGTGGTGGTGGGTGCTGGAGAGGAAAAAATTTATAATAATAATAAATAGCACCGTAGGGTAGCGAAGCCTTGCTCGTTTCTTAGTATTTACACCACATCTAATTGTCCACCTGCCTGCTCAAACAAGTTGGATAACTTCATTATCTGTGACAAAAAACAGCCGATAAGGCTGTTGATTTGCAGGTATATTTCTACAATGAACTTCACTGTGGCACCCGTGGGTACTTCAAATCTAAACAGTGAACTCGGAACTGCTGAGTTAAAGCGATGTACGAGAGCAAAGTTTAAGCATTACAAAGCCAATCTCCTCACGTTAG
>VOQJ01025716.1:14175-29218 GCA_015052665.1 Apistogramma diplotaenia | reverse complement strand
TCAAAGCCAGAACAAACAGACTCAAGAACAGTTTCTTTCCCACAGCAATAACCACCCTGAACTCACACACACACTAACTGCAGCATTATCTACACCGGACAATATCTATCACTTCTGTAACGTGCAATATCTGAACATCAACCCATATGTATATACTCATATTACCACCACAATTTTAATGTACATATCTTGTAACCTTTATTCTACTCTGTATTTTAGCGTATGCACCGAATGGGATGGGAATGGCCCTCCAATTTCATTGTACAGCTGTATAATGACAATAAAGGCTATTCTATTCTATTTTGGAAGAATTGGACTGCCTGTGCAACCTCTGTAGGGTCCAGGTATCGCCTCATCCAAATGCAAAACTGGTGGGAAAAAAAACACAAGAAAAGACGTCACTCTCTAGTTCACCTGTTGTTCATTTCATTAGTTTCAGTTGCTTTGGTGTTAATTAACAACCCTCTCTGCTACTTAATTGACTAGATCAATATCTTGACTTGATGCTGTAGTCTGATTAAAAAGTGTTCCTTTAAATCTTTTGAGAAGTACATGTATTTAGGTCTATCAGCTGAATGGAATACTTCTTCTCACTTAGCAATGGAGTGACTATTAGTTTAAATAAATTATTGCCATTTCTATTCCTTTTAGACCAATAAAACACATGTACATGTACATAAATGGTACTGTATGTTCACTGCACCTTTTGTTCACTTTACATGATCAGTTGTTGCCAACTCATCTGTTGATTTACTGACTGCTTGATTGACTAATTATAGTTATGATGTTGGCTTAAATATTGTTTTATTGTCACAGATGACATTTACTTATTCAATGCATTTGTAATATTTGATTCAATTCACTTATGCCATTAAACTTTTTTTGTGCTATTGACAAAATATAAAATATATACAAAATATACCCTCACAGCATTACATCACAAGAAGTAGCCTTAACCATTGATATAAGGCAGGATTGATTTGTGCTTTTTTGTTGTTTCTGACAAATTGCAACCTGGCCATTTGAATATTACAGCATAAATCAAGGCTCATCAGGCTGGGCAATGTTTTTCCAATTTTCTGTTGTCCAGGTTTGGTGAGCCATGTGAATTATTGCCTCAGTTTTGTGTTCTTTGCTGACAGAAATGACACTTGCAGTGGTTACTGTACTGCATCTGCGTCAAAGTTTGACATGCTGTACATTGATTGATGCTCTTCTGCAAACCTTGATTGTAACGAGTAGCTATTTGAGTTGTTGCCTTCCCACCAGCTTGATGCAATCTGTCCGTTCTCCTACGACCTCTGACATCAACAAGGCATTTTCTCCCAGAAAACTTCTGCTAACTGGATAGTTTCCCTTTTTTCCAACTTGAGCTTTTTCAGATGGTTGTGTGGGAAAATCCCAGTAGATCAACAGTTTCTGAAATACTTAGATCAGCCTGTCTGGCACCCACAGCCATGCCATTGTCAAAGTCACTTAAGTCACCTTTTCCTCCCCAGTCTGATATTCTGTTTGAACTTCAGCAGCTCATTTTGCATTTAAATGCAGTGACTTGCTGCCATGTGATTGGTTGATTAGACATTTGCATTAACAAGCAGTTGGAACAGGTGTGCTTAAATGGCTAGTGCGTAGAGCCCAGTAAGGGGTTTGATTCCATGCCAGAGCATCCATGCTGAAAATATATGCAGTTGTGCTATTGAGGTCTTTCAGATAAAAATTGCTGTGTGTAATGCAGTAATGGCATATGCTGTATTAAGTGTGATCACAAGCACTTTGGCGTGTTGTGATTATGAGAAGTAGGAACTACCACAACATCATGTGATCAGATGTCACATCCAGATGGAAATTAGGGGGGATACGTTCCAGTGGTCTGTCATTAACAGGTGTGTAATTAATTCCCCATGATAGGCCAGTGTGACATTAATGCGGGTTGACTGTGTGGTGGTTTGCTCTGTGGGACTTAAACAACGACAGCCAGCCAGACGCGTCCTTGTCATCCTTATGTCTGTGTGGCCTCATTACTCTGGCCAGTGACACTTCTCCTCCTCCTCTGCTGCACTCCTTTTCGTCTTGCCTGGCTCACAGTGCCACTCTCATAGCAATGTCATGCTGTTCCACTGGATGTGGGTTTATTTGAAGAGTCGTGTGTCAGAGCTGGATTTAGTTTGAAATGTCTAAGCACAGATTGTTCAGCCTTTTTATTGGTATCGTACTATGTAAAGGTGAATCACAGCCCAGAGAAGAAAGGTTTCCGCACGTGTGTGTGTGTGTGTGTGTGTGTGTGTGCGTGCGCGTGCGTGTGTGTGTGAAACAATCAGACACCACCTCATTAGGTTGCATAGGTTATGCATTGTACTAAGGACAAAGTCATTTGCGATGTCTTCCCACACCCAATAAATATTTGAATTATTCATAACAAATGGAGAAATTCATAATGTCCCCCTATTAGCATTTTAGCATAATTGATTCTCAAGAAAAGATGGAATAATAAATCACTGACGGTCTCCTTTTACATGAGAGATCCCCCTACATTATCCGCCCAACCCCTCTCGCTTCTAAGCAATGCTTTTTTATCTGCCATTTGTATGCTTTTCATTACCTATCTGCTCCCTCGTGACAAAGCGGTAATAGCCTTGGAGGCATGCTAGTAAACATTTTTGACAAATTAAAATCACCAGCTCAAGTGAAGAGACGAAAGGTGTAAACCAGGAGAAGAAGAAGAGCCCTAGGTCTGTTTTCTGATGACAAGGCCAGCTCAAGTGCACACCATGTCCTCACTGGCGGTGCTCACACAGCTTTACTCAGCGAGCTGTGGATAGTCTCGTTTCTCCAGTTTAAAGGTGAGACAGTGCCCACTCAACTGTGTCATCTATGAATGCAAACATAGCAGTGTTAAAAATATGGAATTGTGTTAATGAAGGCAGCACGGTGGCGTCGTGGTTAGCACTGCTGCCTCACAGAGAATGACATCGAGAGGGCCTGGGTTCAATTCCACCTTGGCTCTCTCGCTCTGTGTGGAGTTTCCTCCGGGTACTCTGGTTTCCTCCCACAGTCCAATGGCATGTACTTACTGGGGTCAGGCTAATTGGTCACTCTAAATTGCCCATAGGTGTGAATGTGAGTGTGAATGGTTGTCTGTCTCTCTGTGTTAGCCCTGTGACAGGCTGGCAACCTGTACAAGGTGCCTGCCTCTCGCCCTATGTCAGCTGGGATGGGCTCCAGCCCCCCTGCAACCCTGAACAAGATAAGCGGAAGAGAATGGATGGATGTATTAATCAATATCATCCTTTGCTGTGTTCTGTGGATTGTTATATGGTTTCACGTATGATGATTAGCACCTCAGGCTCCAGGGCTTTTATAATGGATGTGTGACGGTGACAAGCATGTTACGACGATTAGTTGAGAGAGTAAAAATGTTTCTTTGTGACAGGCATACTGTATTACAAAAGGCTTATTGAATTTCAAACCACTGTTTTCTCATCATGGTTTTATTTTGTATTTTTTTCCTCTGATTTATTTGACTGTACATATTAAATAGAACGCTCTTCTCTCACTAGGAACTGCAATCTGAGCATAAATGAAAGTTTTTGATCAAGGACAAAAACAGAAACGGTCAATGAGTTTATTTGAAAGGGAAAAAAAATCAAAACTAAAGCGCATTTCGCTTAAAAAAGTTGATGATAATTTGTCCTTAGTATCTCAAAAGGCTGCACTGCAGGTGGTTATTTTGCAAGATAATCACAACAAAAATGTTCTTAACTTCCTGCTCAACAAAATCACTTCCCATCCAAGATGCCATCCATCTTCATTTCCCATCATGGCTCACTGACAGGGGTTTCCATCATGTGTCATTATTGGTGCATGAGGCAACTCAGTGGAACAATCCGCCACTCTGGGAAATGCATCAATCACTGACTCCTTGTCCCACCCTGACAGCTCAGCTTGGAGACAACAGGAGCTGTGTCCCACCATAAGCACCCACTCAAACCCGTCCCGGATCAGGCCAAGCAGGCTCAGGCGGTGTTGAAGTAGGTGGGTAATTAAGATTAGGGACCGAACACGTGGCAGCAGTAATACATGCCTGAATGGCTTTTAGGCTTTACTTTGTCTGACAATGTCGACAGATGAAGTAGGAATAACTGTCAGAGCAAAGCCTGAGCAGAGACAGGTGTTAGGAAGCCACAATGGGAGAGAAAAAAACATTGCAGTAATGGATGAATAAGTCTGTTTACAAGATAAAAAATGCCCTGTCCACATTATGTGCGCGAGATGGCAAAGATGGATATCAACAACATGCCAACAGTCACATCAACTGACAGCTTGAAAAAGCTATATGTTACCAAATTGATTGGTTGAGGAGCAAAAATAACATTGATATAATAGCACTGTATAGCACCGCATACTGTTTTAATGCTATGTATTTTTTAACAAGTAGTAATATACTGTGCTTTCAACTCCAAGTACAATCAATTTTTTACTCGTAAGCAATAAATGCATCTGTGCTCAGCTCAAAACATGTGCAACCAAAACAAAACTCCTTGCCTGGTCCTTGAAGGCGAAGCCAGGCAACATGCGGAAAAAATAATGGAGCTGTGGTTTGGAAAAGTTTGGGAAAAGGTGGTTGTTGCAGTGTGTCAGGCATCACCAGGGCAGTTGGCTCATGTTTTCTTGTTCTGCAACACTATGTTTTGTCATTTATTTTTTACATTATTTTTGTATTTATTTTGGTGTGATGAATTATGTGATTTGATCAATGCATTTTTGAGTACTGCATTTGGAAAGTTTTAGGATCTAGGATTTGTCTTCCTCATCTGTCTTTCTAAGAACTACATCATTAATCATTTAGCAAGTACCCCAGAAGAACATATGTTACTGATGAATAGCATAACCCCTGAGGACCTGTAGTAATTATGACAACGGCAAAGGAGGAGTCTGTCCATGAACCTCATAGAGTTGTCTGTCCTAAACCGGTTTATTCAGTTCATGAAAGGGATTTTTCTGTTTTTTCCGGGGTTGTTATATCAGAAAATTATTATTCTAGTGTCATATTATATCTATTTTCACAATTCATTTGGAGATTTTATCATCCAGAAGTCCAGATGTCACTTTTACCAGCACTGACGTTCTTCTTTTAAGATCCCAGTCTTTACTGTAGCAAGTTTAACATAAAACCATTTTTATCCAAATGTAACACCTTTGGGTATTAAATTCTGCATCATTAAATTATGTATGTAATTTCACAATTATGAAAATCATCTTAAATTACACAGAGGAAATTTACCATGAAACTCTTTAGTTTGCAGTGAGGCAGGATAATCAGTGCATGGCAGCACGCAGGGAGTCCTGGTTGACATTCAAAGTAATTTCATGGACATTGTGTATTTCAGTAAATAAACAAATAGATGTATAGGAAGGTGGTGAGACATACTGATAAAAATAGAGAATGAAAAATTGAGTGTTGCTTAGGTCATCTTTTAGATCTAAGATGTTGTGACTTGGTTTGACTTCAATTAAATCCTGAGGGAGGCTTCCCAGTCAATCTGTGATCTTTATCAAGGCACTGCCTCTCAGATCTCTATCTTCCTCTGTGACCCATGGGAAATGGAGACGACTTTCATGACAATGGCTTGGACTCCATGCTATTTCTAGCCGGCTCCTCTCCCTCCTCTGCCTAACAATACTGTGACTCTATTGACAACCTCAACCTTGAGCACCGGTCCCAAGTGTGACATGTTTTTCTCCCCCTCACTCTACCTCTCCTGGCTTATAGTTTCAAATCAAGCAAGCATAGAAGTTTCATTTGTATTTTCTAATGAATTGAAATAACTCGTTCTGTTTGCTTAGGTCAATTGGGAGGATTTGGCTGCATGGCATTTCATAGTTTGCAACTGGGAAAACAAGGATTACCTGTGGATTCCATTTAAGTTTTTATTTGTAAAAAGATTGGATGCCGTTCGGTGTACACGTTAACTTGCACACAAACCAAGTGAGTAGTGGAACAGCTGCTCCGGAGCAGAGTTTCTTGATTTTCTCGCAGTCGTGATCGACAGAATCCTCACCAACTCCCTTAATCTGCGCCTCTCCTCCCTCACTGGAAACTGTCCTCTGATAGTTAATTACATGCTTTGATCTGGGTTTGTTCCATCTGCGTGATATTTCACGTACTGTAATTGTGCTGAATATTCACGAGGCCCGTCATCTGCCGTCTCCTAGCACCGCTGACCCACACTGGGTGTTTTCATTTAGATATACAGTCTGTATGAATTTAATGTAAGTGTTTTGAATTTAAATTGCATCAGGAGATACTGACTGCTAAGAAAAGCAGCGCACCAAACAGTGTTTAGAGAGCTAGAAACAGGATGAAACCCTCCACAGACTTGCACAAAATTAAACCGACTATTGCAGAATTTATATTTTAAACTTCTCTCCACAGTTATTTATTGGACACATGAGGGGAAATAAGGCATTTCAAATCCCCTGTGCATGTAGTACAGTAAGTCTCGCACTTTGCTGTACACACACACACACACACACACAAATATGTATACGTGTTTTTCTTTTACTTTTTTAACTTTAATGTTGTTTCAGTTCTGAATATCATGTATTGTGTTTTCGTGCAACTATAATTCCAATATTTTAATTTTCTTTTTGAATATTCCTAATGCAAAACTGACATCGAGAAAATTTCACTTCATTAAATAAAATAATGTGCATGCAGGAAAAGAGATCCAAAAAAAGAGAATTTTGTGTGTGTGTGTGTGTGTGTTCAAAAAAGGAAGTAGATGTTGTTTTCAGTTCATAAGTGTTTCACAGGTTTATAAAAGCTTCAGCGTTCCTTCCCCTAAAATGTTGAATAGTATATAGCATGTGGTATGTTCTATATCGCAAACCTTAAGCAGATTCACACATTTGCATGCATTGCTTTTTTCTATTTGTGAGGCAAAACAAAACAAAAAAAACTATTGCGTATCTGCAAACATGCATCATTAATTATTCCACCTGAAATTCTGCCACAAGCTCCAAAATCCCAAATCAGTCACGTGTTGTTACTTGGGGGACACCGACTCCTCTCTATCAATGCTCCGTTTGTAGGTGGCACATGATGGATTTCAGAGTGGTGCTCTTTCCATCTCCTGACTGCAAAGATTGCTTGGGGATGCTGGCGGGTCCCTGACAAGCAGGGCCTCCTTCATGCGTCACCTTGATCAACATTCAGCGTTGCCCCCTGAATCTATCATGGGCCGTGACAACATGCCCCATTTTGGGCTTATTATATCATGGTGGATGATGTGGCTGCCGCTGGTGGCTGCTGGTTGTGGTGATGACTGTGATTATGATGTAGTGGTTTTTCCAAAAATGGATAGAGAGCCTTTTATTGAAATTCAATGTATACAGTCATTGTGATTAATAAATAAATAGACGCTCTCATCATTTAGATCCTTGTCAAGTTTGTAGCTGGCTGAATAATATGTTATGCATCCATACATGTTCTGAAGCAACCGCAGCAGCGTGCTACTGTATAGCTGTTGTATTCACAGTGCTGAGGAATAATCAATATATGTGATGGCTCATGTCTTTCCTGTGTTCTGCTGAGAACTATATGATATGTTTTTTTATAGAAATAAAATGGATTAGTCATGTGAGAAACTAATGAGATCCAGTCTTTAGTCTGTAAGTAATAAGACTTTTATATGTAGGAAAGTAAGATATTACTGTAAATAAGTGTTTATCCTAATTGCTACTTAGTCTAAAATGGGTTAAAGACCAGCGACTCAAAAATGTTACTTCTTTGATGATCGCTTGTTTTGTTTGACGTAATTATTGATCTGCTCATTTGCATGAATGTGCGTGGATGCGTAAATGTTTTAGTTGAGATTAACCGCCACGCTTTACCTCATTAAACCGTGGTGTCACACGGCTTTGTCAGATGGCTTTGTCGTCAGCGGGGACGTGTTGTAAAGTAGTTTGTGAGACAATTAAATATAAATCAACATCATGCAAATGCAATTCCTAATTATGATTGCGCGTCAAAAATAAATAAGTAAAGTAATTGCATGTTATTTGATCGTATCCCCAACAGAGTGGACCGTCGCCGGGATGGGATGACTTGATACTGCAGTGGTAAACAAAAATGTGAGAGCTGATGCATGAGATGTCATTAGTCAGCCACTCATTCGGAATCATGCTTTTACAATAATATTTCATGTAGGACGATGCAGCGTAAATCACCTCCCCGCTAGTGTGTTTTACACGGTTGCTGATGTAGAAAATGAGCGTATGACGACTGAAACATGGAGCGTTCTGTTCTGAATTGTTAGAACTGATACAGTTTTTTAATTTGATACAGGAGAAACAATACAATATGATGCCCGGAGATTCCAACCTTTTAAAAAAAGAAACTAAAAAACATGACGTTCCCACCGTATCCAGGACCTCAGAAGGAAATTTTGCAAGATTACACATACTGCCTTTTCAGAGTGAACATGGCTTGAAATAGCCCCAAATTTCCTCTGTAAATACCATTGACTTCAAAGACAAATTCCACTCTCCCTCTGTGTGTTGTTCCCTCACTGCAGTGTCGGTGCCATTCCCTCCAGATGACTGCTTTTATTTGATATCAGACTAATGAGATTTCCATTCTCAAAGCATATCCTCTCGCTCCCTAGTCTTAAAGAAGATTCCATTTATGTATATACCCTGGAATGATATTTGTTTTGCATATTTACATAAGACATATCTACCCTATCTATATGTTTTCCAAATGCCAATGTTTTATTCATAAATTTCTCTATCATTTGCTTTTCATATCCTCTGCCACTTAAACCGCATAAACTGTCAAAAAGAGTGATATCTATTATTGGTGTATTGAACATATAATTTAGTTTGGAGCTTATGTGGGCGAAAGCTTATACGCCTGAATACACAGACTCTCAATCAAATAGAGCAATTATAATTGATATTCTTTGAAGAGAAGTTATTGAAAAATACTTTGCTCTGCGCTTTTTCAGAAGCCCTGTTTTGTTTGTCTCTGCTTAGAAGAATCACAGATTAAAATTGCTGCAATTAATAACACAGTATTCTGTTATAATCTAATGCCGCTGTCTGTTGTATTGTACTGTAACGTCTTTGGCAGCACTAGAGCCCAAAAATGAATCTCACTGACAGCCAGCGAGCACAGTGAACAGCCCGGGTGATTGACATCCCAGCTGAGCACATGATAGTGTGCCGTGCTGCCAGACTTTCTCGCTCAGGAGATCATCACTTTGCAAGCAGAAATCGTCCTTAATATTCATCTTTCTTTGGACAAGCAGATAGAGAGTGCACATATGCATGCACGCACACCTTGGAGTAGTCTTACATCATCTGACGAAGAATGTCAGTGTGAAGTGTCCAAAGTCCCAAGTATAAAATATGTCCTCCATGTTTGGCTGGAAGATGTCCAGGTTATACTCTACTCACGGCCTCACTTTGTTTCCCCCCCATACGTCTCCTCTCCTTGGCATATCATACACTCTTGTTCTTTACACATACACACACAAACAAGCGCACAAGCACTGAATTATGGATGAACTCAGTGACACTGTGATGATACATTTGTCACATCTACACAAAGTCATCCTTTAAAGGGTTGTCCCTCTTTATGCTGCCTAGAGTTCACATTTTGTCACTTGACATTTACAGAGAAGCTTATGACGGCCCTAAGCACTGATGTCTCACTGCTGCTGACACTGAATCTAGACTCCATGGACACAGACAGAGACAGCACCTGAGGGCCTGAAACACTGCACAACGCAGGCTCCACATTTGGGCTGCGTTTTTAGGTCCAGCTGAGCAGTTCTTTGTACAGAGTGGTTTTAAAACAGGCGCTCTGTTTTCAGAGAACACCAGGAAACCTCACTTACAAAGATCTCTGTCCACACATGAGCAAATATAATCAAAGGGACTCATCATTGATTCAGGATATGCAGTTAAGTTTGCTGTTGGTGAAAGACCATATTATCATGATTTTCAATTAAGTGAAAAAGTTTTAGAACAGTAAAAAGATGTTTCTAAAAACATGCTCTACCAAAGAGTTGATTTGTCCCTTTATGGCAGTGCTTCTCAAATACTGGGACGCGCCCCCTTTGGGAGGGGGCGTGGTGCACTGCCGGGGGGGCGCGTCTGACCCCCGGGAACATGTCAATATTTCTTTTACCTTGCCGTACTAGAATAAAGTGTAATTGCACATCCACTACAGTAGGTGGCGGTGGCATGCTCGTTGTCAAAGTTTGCGCAGTAAGTAATAGCTCTATGGCAGTCATCTCAAACTCCCGGCCCGCGAGCTGCTTCCCGCCATGGCCCTTCTTAAAAATATAGTACAATTTGGGCATTTAAGTTACTTTTTTAACATTTCGCTTTCTCCTCCAATTAAGAGGGTTAAGTGGAATGTCAAAAACTTAAAGGGGCCATACTATATTTTTAACGCCAATCCACGCCGGAAGTGGGGGGCGTGGCCGGAAGTGGGGGGCGCGAAAGGTTTTCTTCTCCTTAGGGGGGACAAGACAGAAAATAAATTGAGAAGCACTGCTTTATGGTGAAGGTTGTAAGCTGACGCTAATGGGACTTAAAATATCTATTTACAAACAAATAAAGTCTTCTCATCAGTTGTTGGTGTTTATAAGATGCATTAAATTCTATAATGTGAAATTGGTGCTTATATTTTTTGCCATCTAAAAACATGCTCAACCAAATAGTTTAATTATAATTTATGGATAAAGTTTATGATGGCAAGATCATCAATTTACAATTTTGACAAGATAAAAAAATTGTTATGAACATTCAGTGTTACCATTACCATACCATTTTAGGTAATTCTACTAAATGGAATATATTGTATACTGACATATTACAAAGCATTGTAACAGTGCATCATTTGTCATTTTTGGGTTTTTCTTTGTCTCTTTCTGGCATCCTGGCACACATGTACAAAACCCCAGCAAGGTCAAGGTGACGGCACGTTACCTTGTTTGGATACATCTTTGACTTGTGTGTCTCCAACTACTGTAAGACAGACTGTGCCCTTTTGAACAAGAAACCAATATCTCTTAAAAGGTTTTGCTTGCAGTTGCTCACAATTTGAAGCAAGTCAACATGCCCGCATCTAAAGCTAACTGACTATCATCCTCTCAACGATGTGTGTTTCAGAAGGAACGGTGCATCCCGTCCTCTGTCCAAAGGGTTTGTAAATGTGTAAATTCCAGAAATACAGTATGTTCCTTGGCTTGAATGCACAACAACAGTGCTCTGCAAAATACCACCAGAAATAAAGAGGATCAATTGGCCCAGCACTTGCTGTTTCAGGTGGTTCTGTCACACTAAATCACATATGAGTAAAGTTCATGGCTTTTACTGAGAGGTTTAAAAGAGTCCAAGAATTTTATTAAAGTTTCACTAATCTGGTTATGTATGCCATTTAGTTTAATTACCTATAATGGTACTGAATGGTCATGGTAAAGATTTTGACAATAATAACAGTGAGTTAGAACTGTTTTATGAGTTATTAAAAAATGTATCTTTAAGTGATAAACATCTCACTGCACATATAACTACACATAACTGGCAAATTGTGCATAAAGTATCAAAAGTAAATCATTGTTCTGGAGAACAATGTTCCCCATCACTTTGAGCTCATTATACATACTTCACATGTTTGCTGTGGCCGTGCATCTCTAAAAAAAATCAGCTTAGGAAAACGGACCTGTATTAACAAATCACCTGGTTCAATTTAATATTTATGATCAGTGAAGTTATTTCTCAGAGATGCTTTTCTAAAAATGCTGCTACAACCTGCATCTGTTCAACTTGCCTGTTTTGTTTAACTGCACATGGTGGGAGCAGGCATCCCCTCTCCATCTTTAAGGCTTTCCTTGCTACAGTAACATGCTAAAGGAGATACAGTATCAAACATTTTTTGTTGCATCACACATGTTGGCCAAGGTGGTGCTGAATCACAGCTAATGCTAGCTTTGTTTCCATACAATGAGCAGTTACTGATTTCAGACCTGTACAAGTAAATGTACCAGCTGCCAGTGGCAGCTTGTCTCACATCCGTTTCCCAACAAAGCGCAGAGGTTTAGCCACAGTGTGCATGCAGTCAACCACAGGACTGCTGTCATCTCAGCTTGCTCAGCTCAGGGCTTTGTTAACAAATACAGACACACCCATGAAATTGAGGGACACTGCAAATTGCAGTGGAATCACCCTCATCCAGAAACTATACCCAGCTTTGTTCACAAGATGGCAGTAATTTAAAGAATGGTGCAAACGGGCAGAGAGAAGCTAATTGAATAGCATATTGTTCACTTAGGTTTGAATTGATATCTGTTTTTATACTTTACTGGACAAGCATTGCTTATCTTGACAGAATATCACTGAATTAGAGCAACCACAGAGATTTTTAAATCACATTTGCCTGTAATCACTTGAAATGAGAAAGCAAGGATTACTGAAAACTCTCTAGAGAAAGTAGTTACATTTTTAATTGAAAACCTGAATTTATTGGTAATAGATACTCAACTGGTAGGGATATGAGAAATCACAAATAAAACAATAGCAGCAGTGATGGAAAAGAAGAAATGAAACTGAAATGAAAATAATTAAATTCCAGGTTCTACAAATTGAAAACAAACAATAAAATCAAGTAAAGTCTCTGTTAGAAGTCCAAATGAGTTAATTTTTACAATTGAACAGTAGATTAAAGATTCCACTGTATGAGAAAACAAACAAATAAAAGTGACTGTGATATACAGTCCTAATGCTCAGATCATTGATCTGTCTATGTATATATGTCTGTCTGCAACCTTATGCGTTTTTCATCTTAACCTTGAATTTTAGATAAACGTAAAATGGAGTAAATGTACTAAAATTAAAAATGGGTTTACTTGTGAACAGTTAAGATATGACTGGACCCACAGCAACAGTCACCTCACTAAAACACGCAAAGCACAGACTGATGCAAACACTACAGTAGGTGAGGAGGAGAACTGGAGGCAGAGGAGGATGAAGCAGCTGTCGCCATGACGGAGTGGTTAAATTTAAAGTAATCACATTTTCAAACATCCATCCTTTTTAGTTCAGACCAGCATCGAGCATAAGTCATTGTGTGGGTTTTTCTGGCACATAAATTTTACTTGCTGCACATGTTCTTTGCAGGGCACAGCTGCAAAATGTCTACAGATCTGTGGCCTCATCAGCTTCAGTTTAGTTGATCATTAAGAATGTGCTTGATCTGAGTAGAAGATCAATATAATGCTTCCTAAACATGCTTCCTCAGAAACTGAAACTATTGCCACAACTCAAAAAGTCAAAACTTTCAAGTGATTTCACATTGTTAATTTTAAGTTATAAGCTTTCATAGTTTCGGTCCCGCTTAATTTGGTGACCCTTACAGAGGAATCACTTTGTACAACTCCCCAAATTTTGGGAGGATAAACAGCTGATTACTGTAGCTACCAGAGGTACGAAGTAACAAAGTACAAATACTTCGTTACTGTACTTAAGTAGATTTTTCAGGTATCTGTACTTTACTTGAGTATTTATTTTTTGGACTACTTTTTACTTTGACTCCCTACATTTTTACACAAGTATCGGTACTTTCTACTTCTTACATTTTCAAAACCGACTCGTTACTTTAGGTTTAACACGTCTGAGAAAAGTTAGCATTTCCGGTGGGAGGGAGGGAACAGACACGCCACACCGTAGCGGGAGAGGCTCTTGCAAAGCCCGCTTGGAGGCTAGATGGCGGAATGGTGAGAAAAATGAGTGATAGAAAATGTAAAGCATGAAAAGTGTATGCAGTTTCCACACAATGCGTCTGCTAGCTTAAAGAACAGCTGCTGTATTTCCAGGGAGAGAAAAGAAAGAGCAGAGATGAAGAAAGATGAAGAAAGAGGACAATGATATACTTTTACTTTCTTACTTCAAGTACATTTTAGAGCCTGTACTTTAATTCTTTTACTTGAGTAAAGAAGTTGAACCAGTACTTCAACTTTTACTAAAGTCGTTTTTAACACAAGTACTTGTACTTCTACTTAAGTACATGATGTCAGTACTTTTGCCACCTCGGGTAGCTGCCATGTACAGTGCAATCATTTGGATCCAGCCAACTCTCTGTGTAACCATCCGCATGTCCTTTGACATTCATATCAGTTACTTTAATAAAGTTGAGTTTAATTCCATGACTATCTTTAATTACATGCATTTCACAAACAGCTTTTTTTTAAATACCCAAAACTAAAATATGCAAAATTTATTTTCTTTTTTTTTTTTTGAAGAAAAGGTTTTTAGTGAGTTGCTAAGATTGAAACAAAATGCTTGTAAAGCACTTAATTAAATAAAGGTTTTAAAAGATTCCTGGTGATAATTTATGGTGCTGCATTTACAGTGATGCAAATTTTAAATGCAAACTGATTATTTAGAAATTATATACATTCTTTGAAATTTGGACATATTGCTGGTGATGGAAATAATAGGTTTAACGTTTTGCAGCTTTGTGACCTTTACTGAAATCTGCTACAACATTAGCTTTTTCATAACTCCTCCTTTACTTTCAAGGAATAGCATCAATATTCGATTTTTTTTTTTAGATTTAAACACATACAAAATGATGTGTTAATTTGCACCAGGATGCATTTTAGTTGCATGTTGTTGTGTCAATAGTGTAGTTTTCTTGTATTGCCGTGTATCTTTCAAGCCTTTCGCTAGTCTTAAAACCAAGAGGTCCGTGATTGCACAAATCTCGTTCAATAGCTTTTTCCCTTGAAATGTAGTGTAACTAATATTCAGTTATCTTTTAATGTCATGAGTCTGTGGAAGAGAGGGGGAAAAGAAAAAAATGAATGAATATATATACATATAAAGTGAAAGAAATTGTTATGCTTACATTTCCATTACTATTCAAATTGATCAGAAGTAAAAAAAAAAAAAAAAAAAAAACCAAAAAAAAACCATACATATAAAAAAAAAAAAAACAAAAAAAAAAAAAAAAAAAAAAAGAAGAAAACAT
>VOQJ01025716.1:2115-14155 GCA_015052665.1 Apistogramma diplotaenia | reverse complement strand
ATTAATAATCAAAATGATCAAAAATAAAAAAAAAAAAAAAGAAAAGCTAAAAGAAAGCCATACATATATACATACATATACCCCAGTACTACTACTTACTACATGGTGGTAAGGAAACAGAGTAGCACACGAAACTGAAATGGGAAAGCAGACCTTTTTCACTTCTTCATGCTTGGTGAATGTTTGCATTAAGAACGGTTTCTTTCATTTTGCCAAATAGGGCCCTTCTCAGCATCGCGCGGCTCACAGATGGCCAGTATGGTTCCCGACTGGCTCTGCAAAGAGGTGTTGATTCAAATGAATTTCCATTACAGAAAACTGGCTGGCTCGAATAAATCATAATAAAAATGGAACTTGTGGCCTGTCATCTCTCAGAGATCGGGTACCTTGGGACATTGCTGAAACCTCTCCCATCATATGCCCCAGTGAAGCAGAGATGATCGGGAAGAGCATAGAGAGGATTTCTTTGCCAGAGGGAAAGATTTTCAAAAGAGATTAAAATACAATTCCCTTTTTAAAGACCCCCTCTTCTTCCAAGTATACACCCTACTGGAAACAGCTGTGAATGTTTCCATTGAAAGACATGGATGCTGCTTTATTGCATCATTCCTGAATTAGTCTGATAAATCATCCTCATCATATTGCCAGTGGCCACATACACTGGAATTTTTAAATGGTGGTTTCATGTTTAATTGCACCCCTTACTTTTCAGCCGTTATCTTGAAGCTTGTCTTGATTAGGGTTTATGCCTCACTGTCAGATGGAACTGCTCACACTTCAGAAGAGCTAGTTTCAGGTTTGGACTGAAATGAACTAGATCATTATCATACTCCAGAAATTTAAAAATTTGGACTAGTTCATATTAATGGATATACTTTTTGATGAGTTGCTCTGATCACCAGGTGCAAACACAGTTGGACAATGATATAACTTATGTCAGTTTTTTATTTAATAAATGAAAAGCATGTCCTTTTAGGTTGAGATCAGACTTATCCTGTTTCTTGTGAAATTCTTGGCTTGCATTTACAGTTTGCTTTGGTTGTTCTTGGTTTGCATTGCGAATTGCTGTCCAGTCACTTTTACAGCATATGTATAGTCCTGTGTGCTCCAGAAATCATCGTACTACTTCTATCAGCAGGCACATCATCAATTAACATTAATGATCAGTTGCATTGGCAGCCACAATGATCCAGTTCTGCTGGCAGGCATACACGCCAATGGTTGAAAAATAACATAGCATGCATCAGCTCATGAGCCATTTCTTTCCTCCTTTATACTTTTCTCTTACATCATGGTAAAAGTTGAGCTCGGCGTCATTTGTTCAGAGACTTTTAATAATTTCCAACACTTGATGTGTTATAAATATATCCATGAATATATCAGGAAGATGGCCACAAAGTTGACTTCCTTCATGTGCTTAGTGAATACCTCAGGTAGCAGAAACCCGAGAAAGAAGAAGAGGAGGAAGAACAGGAACCAGGATGGAAGGACAGGCCTCTGCATAGAATGTACCATCGGCACTTTGAAGAAGTGGCTGATATAGAGAAATCCTACCAATGGCTGGACAAAGCTGGACTGACAGACAGCACAGGAACAAGCTCTAAGCACAAGGTCTCTAGAGGCTGGAGTCTACCACACTAGGCAAGACCCCAGGTGCAGGCTGTGCAGAGATGCCCCTGAGACAATCCAGCACATAACAACAGGGTGCAAGATGCTAGCAGGCAGGGCATACATGGAACGCTATAACCAAGTGGCTGGCATAGTACACAGGAACATCTGACCCGGAAGTCCCAAGATCAAAGTGGGATACGCCCCCAAAGGTGGTTGAGAATAACAGAGCTAAGATCCTGTGGGACTTCCACATACAGACAGACAAATTTGTGAACCATCCAGACATTGTAGTGGTGAAGAAGAGAAGAGAAGAAGGTCATAGTGATAGATGTTGCTATACCAAGTGACGGCAACATCAAGAAGAAGGAACATGAGAAGCTGGATAAATACCAGGGGCTGGAGTATGAATACTGTTTCCCAATCCACTGAGACATTAAGAGACAGGCTGTCCTTCATCAAAAATACATTGATCACCTCATACACAGCAGAGTTTTTAAGAGTCGTGTATAGCTATGTAAAAGTAACACCTGATTTAGTCTTGAGCTCCTTTCAGAATTTCATGTCAATATCCTGCCATTTCAGACATTGCAAAAGGTTTAATTTAGAGATGTGTAGTTATTTTGTATCAAGGTTTTTGGGTTTCATTTGCATAATGTTGTTTCAGAGTCATTTGAACCAAGCTCGCATGAATGGTTTCATAGCTGCTGCACTTATTTCAACTTCTGGTATCATCCTGTGACCATCATACTACAGTTATACTACAGATAGTGGTTTCACAGTTTTAAGTTTTTTTCTTATTATAATCATCATCATTATCATCACCTTTTTTCCTCTACAGTGGGAGTCTATGGCAGTCCCTATTACATCTGGTCAAACGCTATGAAATGTGGGACACTTCCTCAGGACAGTCTCATTATCATTTTTACCAAGTTATGTGCCATTAGCTTGAACACTTTAGCACTACAGTTGGGACAAAGTTGAATTTGCATTTGTGACCGTAACTCGTGACCCATGTGGCCAGTTTTGGAAGTCAAAGTACAGTTGGAGTCCTTGATCCCGCTGAGATCAGCACATCTGATGATGCCATTTTTTGCCCTATTGGATTTTATAGAAATCCTTTCAAAGTTTTTCACAGGTCACAAAGTGGGGAGTGGGGGTGGAGGCTGTAATTACCAAAAGTGTGTTTTATACTACAGTACTTGATGGTAGATCTCTTGCTTTCTATTTTCACAATTGCTCATTGCTGCTACAACAGGATATTTATTAAACATAATCTTTGCCTAAATTGTGTCTTTCATTATCCAAATAAGACACTGTGTAGTCCATGATAAATGGGGTGCAAATGGAAATGCCTTGCAATTTCCAAAATAAAGGACCATGAAACACATGGTCCTGTGCTATATCTTTACTGTGGTTGAACCAGAATTATCAGGGTAAACTATACTCACCACATTAATTCTGGTATTATCAGACAATGAATGATTAATCTATTGATCCATTTGTGAAGTCTTGGAAAAACTATGAGATATTTTATCCTATTTATGAGTGGGTGGAGCTTGCAGGAGCGGGGGCTCTCTTCATTTTATATGTGCAGATGATCACCTCTCCTTAAAACATCTTAAGCTTTTTAAAAAAAAATTTTATTAAAAGTGAATATAGTTGTTGGGGTTTCTAGCTAAATGTTTAGCTTTTATATTACTAGCTTTAAGCTATCCTTTGCACCTTGAAATTTAATTGTGTAAAATATTTGTTATATAGACCAAACATTTGCAACATAGAGATGCTATAAAAGAAAACAGGTATGAAAAAGAAAACCAGCGCCAAAAGCAAAACGAATTGCACTGAAAGCACGCCATCACACTTCATAATGTATACCCAAAGGACATTACTGTCGATGCATTAGTCATTAACTTGGAACTTATAATGCAATATTTTGACTTGACTCAGCGAGGCAGTCTCACCTTCATCCACTTGGACGAATGTACTGTATGACCCAAAATTGTCACTCATCTTGATGATGACGCTGTGTTGAAACAACATATTCAAAAAGGTTTGTGGCAGGGATGAAGGAGCAGATGGCAGGCACAGTGAAGATGCTGTTATTCCACGACTATCAGAGTAAACACATCTTTCACGGACAATGAAGTATGTCTACTCCTCATCTTGGTTAGGTGTTATTATCTAAAAATAAAGTGACTTCTGTGTTTTCATTTGCTATTTGCTTTATTTTCCCAGACAGGGAGTATAAGTGTGTGCTATCTTACTGGCTCCTTTCACATTGAGAGTGATGTGAATTAGCCAAACAGATAATTTTCCAATGTAGTTGTGAGAGGTTCAACAATGACATCATGATACATTAAAAAAAACATGGTACACATATTTATCAAGTTAAAAAAACAAAGAAAAAACCTTTAGTTCCCTCTTTCCAGACAATAATGGGTGGATCCAACCTTTGGGCCGAAGCTTGAAGCTGAGTCCAAGCAGTGGAGAAGTGATGGACAGGTGCAGGTGTCAGTTACAGGCTGCTTCAGTGCTCCACCTGTTGGTGCCACACGAGAGGAGAGACAGAGACAGTGAAAAGTTAAAAAAATAAACTAAAGGAGCAGCATCATTTGCCTGTTTCCCACATGTATGCGTCTTGCTTAAGGTGGATGGGTTACAATGAATAAGGAGCACAGAAATATGAGGCTGCAGTGAGCACAGGCTCACCAAAACTAGATTGTTGCAAACTAGAAAATGTAGCCTGGTCTGAGGAATATTGATTTCTGCTGAGTATGCAGAAGGGCTCAAAATTTTGTATCGGTGTGAATGCATAGATCCAGCCTGCCTTGTGCAAATGATCATGGTTAATGGTTGTGGAAGAATGGTGTGGGGAATATTTCTTGGCTTAACCTTCACCTATACTAGTGTCATATATATAACAAAAAAAAAGCAGGCATCATCATTTAAAGTTGATTTGAATTTGCGAGTTACAAGTGGGGTTCTTGCTTGAGCAAGGTTTTTTTTTTAGGTTCAGCTTATGATTTAGAAAGAAGAAATTCATATATATTATTACATTTTAACGAATGGCACCTCACATCTGTGTGCACAAATTAATATAATATTGTCATGCCAGCATGTAGAGGAATCTGGTAGTCTTGCTTGGTAAGTATAAAACCATTTTTGAGCACGTTAGTCATTGATAAGTTTACTTGGAACATTATTTTCTTAACCTGTAATCCGTGTGATTACAAATATATACAGTAATGCATCAGCAATCTTGGTAAAACACTTTCATAAACATGCTTTTCAGAGGCTGACACAGCGACACCGAGACTGTGTTAAGTTGAGTACAGAATTGCCTCTGGGCAGATCGGGCTTCTCTTATTGAATTCTGCTGTGAAAAAAAGGAGCTCATCTGTCTCTGAGAACGACTGAGTGATACTGCTCGTAGCTGAAGCGACTGTGATCGTGTTACAGGTGTTGCAGATTTTACAGCACTAATTTACAGATGCAAGTGTGCTCAGTTAGAATGCTTAGTTAGCATTAGTTTGAAAGTGAGGCCAAGTCCATGCTTTTCTGTTGGTAGAGATCATTTTGAAATCAGATTAGTGCATGCAATAGGACTACCTTAAATAGGCGATATCACATGAGAGTCCTTTTCATTGTTGATATGTATTGAGAATATTTCTTTAAAAGCATCCTCACATGAAAATAGGTGTCTCATAAACCAGTGAAAACCATGTAGGGTACACTCTCGTCAAATGTACAAGCTTGACTCTGGATTCATCTGAGCTGTAATTGTCACACATACAACATTTTCCTCTTTTACAAAGGTGCAATAAGACTCTACCTCTCTTAGCTTTGAAACATTATGGATGCAGACATGTAATTGGTTCTTTTCGTGAGTATAAACACAGTAATGGTTTATCCTCTTGTGCAGATGAAAGACATCTGGATGGATTATTTTCCTCTGTAGCTGGAAAATTGCTGAGGAAAAAAAATGGCCTTGAAGTCCTCGGGCTTGTATCAGAAATGCCATCCAGCAGTCAGGCCTTGTCCTGTTTGCCACAGTGGAATGAAATGAATGATCTTATTATCTTAATAGCATCATTTCATGCACAGTCGGTTACTAATTCTGTTGTTTGTTGTATTGCTGAGCTGGCGATTCCCTCTGTTATAAATCACTTGACTGTGCAGGAAGTTCATGCAAAAACCAGCCATCACTCTGTATCTGTATAAATATTCTCTGATGTGTGTCGTCCACAAAGCACTTACACTCAATTAGATGCTTCCCAATAGCAGAAATACAAAAGAGAGGCTTCACTCACAGGAGGCTGCTGACCACTGTGGCCAAGATGCATCTCTCTGTGGTATCATGGATAATTGAACAACAAAATTGTAATTTCAGGGACCAGTGCTCAGTGTCCACCCTGTTGCCTTTTCAAAGCAAATAGCTGATTATACACATCTGCTGTAGTTTCAGTTTGCTGACTTATTGTTGAGTTTGAAAATAGAAATAAAACAAATGACTGGATAAAATAAAACACTTGAGGTAATTTTCCTGCAATGCATGAATGTTTTATTGAGAAATACATCCTCTGTTACTTCGTCTTACAGCAAAAGTGGCAGGAAGGAAATCAGTTGGCCCTTAATGCTGGTCTAATGGTCACTTGTACCATGTACATGTATAATAACAGTTTTAAGCCATTTTTGAAATAATTCAAAAAGCATTCCATGAAATCATGTGAAGAAATGTATTCAGTGTTTGTCTCTAATGTTTAGCAAAACAAATTATGGTGAAATGATTTTATCTTCTGAGATATTAAAAATCTGCACGACTGCGCTCATTGTAATAAATGCCATCAAATATTTGTGTCCATCAGAATGCAAGAAAGATTCAAACAGACAGACTCTGTGTTTTAACCATATAGTAAAAGTACTAAATCTACTGCCTGTCATAACAATAAATACATTGTTGGGATAACATTGACTTAAGATGAAGCAAAGAAAAAAGTCTGCATACATTTTGAGTGTCTGGGGTTACACAGCGGGCAAAGCTGCTGCAAATGCTACAGATGACATGAAATATTTCAGTCTGAATTTTAAAAACAGTCTTCAGTTATCCATCCTGTACAGCATGCGGTGATTCGATAAACTGACTTTTTTTTACAGTGCTTTTCTACTCTACTTAAGCACTCAAAGCACTTTATAAAGCATGTCTCATTCACCCATTCATACAAGCACTTTCTATGCCCAAATGCTTCATATCCAACATTCATACACATCCACAACCTGATGAATGCCTCAGGACCAACTTGGGTTCAGTATCTTGCCCCAGGATGCTTTGGCATGCAGACTGAGGTGGCCAGGGATTGAACCACCAACCTTCCAACATGCTGATGACCTGCTCTACCTCCTGAACCGCAGCCAGCCACTAGATATAATGAAATCAGATGAGACTGACATACGCTACATTATTGGTCAAAAACAAGTGGGAATTCCTATTTATGCAGCACCTTCAGGTCCAATTAGGGGAAGTGGCCCATACTTTGGGAATCACTGGTTAAAACACTGGACTAATATTTCAAGAGACAATTAAGTTCTATGTATCGAATATGATTTCTGACCTTTCTGAAGTTTCTGACCATGAGGGGGTTTATTCCTTTTTGCCACATAATAAGTGTCAGTGAAGCCAGAGTGAAAGTGTCAAACATGCAGTTCCACAAAAGGCCACTTGAAGCTCACACCAATAGGGAACCAGTCCCCACATGCTCCTAAAATGCCCAACTTTACGGCACAAATTAGTACTGAAATTAGTTTTGGTCCAAATGTCCTATTCATGACAACTCTTATGTGTTAAAATTAGGAGGAGCTTTGACTGGCAGGAGGATGTGAACACACCTGCTGCTTTAAGATGCAGTATATTTTTAATGGATTTCTCTAACAATGATAACAAGTCTTCTGTGCAGTTAACTCAACCAAGAGCCACAATTGTGTGCCCTAGTTTTAAAAAGTTGTTACCTAGTTTTAATTAGCAGGTATCTGTGTCAGCGTCAGTTTGTGGATGCAGCTTAGGGGTGTCACCAGAGCCAATATTAACAACATTCTGAAAATGCATAGATACATGTTTTTTTGTCTGTTTTTAGTGCCTAATCAGACAGCTGGCAACAATATTTCCTGTCTTGTTCTATCTAATGCTGCATAAATTTCATTATGCAGGTCTATTGTGGAGACAGTGACATAAAGTCCTGTTGAATTCTTTCTAAACTTACAAAAAATGCCTTAATTCTTCTGTTAAGAAAAATGATTGTTTTCAAACTGAAAACAGTAAACGAAAAGAACAAAAATATCATTTAAAGCAGAAATTCTTCTACAAGGGTTCTGGTGTTTTTGTCAGACTGTAATTAACAGGAAATAAAACATCAGGAATGTATCTAGGGTCATGACAGTTGTTAAAAGAGCCGTATTGCTGTGATTTTTCTTACATGTTACTTGAGTTTCACAGCATGTAGTCCTGCTGCAGAGGGTGTAATGGAGTGCAGCCTGGACCAGCTGGCAACTGAGTGTTACATAATGGTACTGTTGTACTATTCAGCACCTTAACAGACCTGTGAGAAACAAAGTCCTCTTGCTGCTTCTGCAGCAGCAATCTAGGATAAGCTCATTTAATACCAGCCTCTTCAAACGCAGTGCCAGTACGAGTCAAAGGTTAATGAAAGGGCACCTGGTTTGGAGGATGAAGACATGGCAGCAGCTAGAACTAGAGGGATTAGCCCTATTCTCATATCAAAGGGATCCCAAGCCAGCAAGGCTCAATGTGGATTTTGTGTGGAAATCTGTCTCCATCGCTGAGATATCAGGTCCAAGAGTAACTAGCTGGGCTCCTCATTTTCTCTCACACCCTCCACTCTCATTCATACTTAAGCTATCACTGTTAACGCTATAAGCCAACAGGCTGCAGACAAACTTTGACTCTAAATAGTGATTTCTCCAGTTATGAGTTCTGGTGTACAAACATGCAATGTGGTGCAACGCCTTCAGCTACACAACAGGAGCTTTAATAGCAAAAGAAATAATGCTTTAAACTAGAAATTGTTTTTTTTAACATACACTTGTTGTATTTTTTTTCATGACATCCAATTTCAGTGCAGCATGAGCAAAACACTACTTTTCTTTATTGTACACAAAGCGCTAACCATGACTCAGAGCAGGAACAGCCAGTCCTGGTGCACTGACTGTAAGGTTTTTCCATGTTCGGGATCCCTGGATGTAGAAAACTTGATGCTAAAGTGCAGGTTGTTTTATTTACCCAGAGAACTGCAGTGCATCATTGTGAGTGTTGCTTACATTCCCCCTCTGCTAAGGAGGAGGCCAAACTAAATGAATTGCGCCACATGATCAGTAAACAAAAAAAACACACATCCCGACTCTGCTCTCATCATCCCAGGAGATTTTAATCACAAAAAACTCTGAAAAAGCATCCCACAGATGTATCAGTGTGTGAATGTTCCTGCCGGGGGAAACAATACATGGTACCACTGATACAGTGCCAATGGTAATATCAGGAAGGCATACACTGGTGAACTCAAACCCCATTTTGGTAAATTTAACCACAAAGAAGTCCTGCTAAAACCCACTTGCACCAAACAGCTAAAGGCCATCCAAGTCACAGTGGGAACCATTAACACCTGCACTGAAAGTGCACTGGCAAACCTGCAGAACTGCTTACATATTATAGATACGCACTTCTTTAGAGGCAAAAATAAATTGACAAGAACCTACAGTAGGGGAGGACCACAGACATTCTGACAAGGAGCAAAAGGAAGACAGCACTATAAATACACAGCTGAATGAGGGAAGACGACCCTGCTGGGGAAACAGAGGTGCATACGATCAAGGTAATGGGACAGGGGGCGTATTCAGACACTGCATCCTTCAAAGGCCACATCTGCAGGCTGGTTACATCACAGCGAGGTGACGAAGGCTGTCCACATTCAAAGGCTCGTGCAAATGCGACCCACAAATGTCGTATACTTCGTGGCCTACCGTATCCCATGATTCATTCTGCTGCAAAACTCAAACATGGCAATAGTGGAGAGTAGCATGCTTAAGATGTTTTCAGGCGAGAACGTAGAAAATGTGTAAACTTCAGATATCTGCTTGATTTATCACAATATCACTTAATTGCAAAAGTGCTCCGATGTTTTCGGGGATGTCTGTTCTCACTTCTCTTTTTAAAAAATTTTCAGGGCCTCAGAAAAATATTGACAACTGAAATACCATATGTGCAATGAGCTACAAGTTGAAACACCTGTCACCTGTTATTCTTATGATACATCATTACCCCCTACCATTTTCTTTTGGTGTGTGTGCATGTGCTGATGTGCGTGTGCATTGCATGTCATCTTTCCCAAATCAAAAGTGGTAAACTTGACTCATTATGAGAGAAAAAGTCACCAGCAAAATACACCTCAGTGCAAACCAGCACACAAACACCTAAACAAGGATAAAGAGACGAGCAGAAACCGAACCAGTCGGCGTGGTGATTCCCGCACATCGTTTTCAAACCCTCCCCGCCGTTCACCGCGGAGTGGAAGTGAAACACACGTATAATTGAGTGTTTCATTTGTTTCTGAACAAATCAATTTGGCTGACATTAAAGATACGCTTCATAATGGGATAGTTTCATATAATTTTATGTCTTACTAAAGAGCTGTCAGTATGTTTGAAAATTAATCATTCTCATTTTATTCCATGATTTCTAAATGTGTTATACTTGTTATAACAACTTTTTTTTAAATTAAAGCTGGCATTAAATAAACTGGAAAAAAAGTCTCCATGTTAACAGATTTTCCACACTATGCTTCGCACTGTCGTGGTTGCTAGGCGACAGGAGCTAAGGTTAGGAGGTAAGGGCAGGTGAGGCAGATATGAAGGCTAGAACGTCCAATTTCACAGCCGCTCATTTCTGGTCTTCATGGGCTTGGATGCAATCCCTGAATTTGGACACAGCCATAAAAAATATACATTAGGATGAAAATGTAACCAATAAGCCAACTAAAAATCAAGCAAAGAATACAAAATAAATTTCCAAATTTAGAAATCCAAAACTCAATAGCTTGGGATCAGAAACCATGACACAGACGTTCCCGTAGTAACATGTTAACGTTTTTCTTTCGTTGATGTAAGTATGTACAGTTTAAATGTGCCATCCGTGGGAGCATGAAGCAAAGTTGAAAACTAGCCGAAAGAGACTTCAAAGGAAATGTAACAATGATTATACTGTAAAACCATGTACAGGTAGAAAGGGAAGGTACAATGCTGTAAGCCTGGCTGCTCATCAATGCCTTGGTTACTGAAGATCAGGCTCCCGGCTGGGTGGGGTCAGCATACGCTCAGTTTTAGCATCATTCTGGGTTTTTGGCTAGCTTTGTGTTAGCATGCTGTCAGTGCAGATGCTTGCAAAGAGCTGAAGTTGTATTAGCAGAATAATGCATTTGAATTACTCCAAAAAGAGGAAAGCTACAAAGTTTGACAGAAGGAAGAGCTCGAATCCTGAGCTTTACCTTTGGTGTATCACTCTGCAATCTTTTTTGATAGCATTTGAACATGTACTTAATCACCTTCTTCCAAAAGTTTCTTTTAGTACTTTTAAAACATTTTTGTTTCCATTCTTGAATCTAACAGGTATATCCTAAAACACTTGATTTCAGATCATTTGCCATAGAAATAGTTAGAAACTCTCTCGTGTGTTTTCTGTTTTTAAACCCTCTTTCTATGCTGTCGTCATGGTGACAGACAATGGCAAATTACTCACAAATACAAATGTAATGTTACAGTATAAAAAAAAGTAGAATATTACCTCCTGTAGTCTTTTAATAAAATATTTCATTTATTCAAAACCTTCTAATATATTTTAAGAAATACAAGCTGTTGTGGGTTTGTGGTGGCATTTGACAGTTAAGTGTTGATTCAAGATGTATAACAGTTGCTGTCCCTGATGTTTTGATAGAAAGCTTCTTGGCCCAAGTTCAGTATTAATACTTTGTTGTCAGAATTGTAAAAAATGGTTACAAACATCACACAGAATCAGATATTACAAGGCCTTTTGTAGACATGTGGATATGCCTCTAAGACTTGGGGAAATCAAAGATGAGTTGAATAAAGTATTTTCACTGTTTATAAAATAGCAGTTTTGATTATATTTACTCACACTTGCCTGACCACATATTTCAGAAAGGCTACATACTGTAGCAGCCCACAGGACCAGAGGAAGTTGTTATCAAGGAATATAAAGATTCTTCTCAATTCTGCATAAGTAATCAATAAACAGCAAGTGAACCACTCCAAAAAGAGGAAAGCTACAAAGTTTGACAGAAGGAACAGCTCGAAACCTGAGCTTTACCTTTGGTGTATCACTCTGCAATCTTTTTTGATAGCATTTGAA